>JAPSGF010000039.1:5659450-5904796 GCA_035772895.1 Perdix hodgsoniae
GATGGGATGGGATGGGATGGGATGGGATGGGATGGGATGGGATGGGACGGTGTCTCACCCATTTTTAAAAACAAGAATTATCTCAGGGCTGCAGGGAGGCAACTGCATTTGGAGTTCTCTAAATCCTCTTCTCAAGAACAAGGCTACTAAAAGCACACTCCTACAGATCCTTCTACTTGTTCTTACAACAAATCTCTAGGTGCAGTAGTCAGCTGAAGGAGAAAGCTCAGACTGAGGGCACATCTTCACTTAAGTGTAGAATTTCTGGCTAAAGTTAGCTTGTGGCTAACCCAAATGTCTCCAAACGAAGCTCAAAGCATTTCTGTCAGTGAAGAAAGGTGTAGCAAGACAGAAAGCTAGAACCTCTTGAAATCTAGAGGAAAAAGCAGCCTAGAAAAACATGGACTTCTAAGTTTTTCTCTCTGGGTGGGTTTCATCTTATCCAAAGCATAAATGAATATATATATTTGCATTTATTGGTAGAGCATTAGTTGTGTGACATAAACATTGATCCTGGACCTGCTTGGATAACAGCCCACTCAGAGATTTAAAACCTGCTGAGTAGCTACCTCTTAACTACCCTCATTTCCCACCTTTCTTTGATCCTTGCAAATATTTACCTTATACCTTCAAGCCAAAAACTTCTTTTAGCCAACTAAACTATCAGCTGCATAAACTTTTGAAAAATAGCTCTAAAGTATTTTTTCATAGCAAGAGAAAAAAAAAAAAAAAGGAAAAAAAAAAAAAAAAAACAACCCCCCCCCCCAAAAAAAAACGCACCTCATTTGCTTGGTTAGATCTATTCTCCATAAACTTGCATTCATTTTCAGTTGATACATCTGTTTCCCTCTGGAAATATTGGATGCATCTGCTTGCTCCACTATAAAGGGATTCTTTGTGATGATTCGTTCGTATATGCGACTGTCCTGCATATGAACTGTCTTGAAGAGCTGTATCAAAAATTGGCCTAACACTTTAGATCAAAACTTGCAAGTTTGGCTCTAACCATGAATCTCTTGGCACTTCTTACTTTGGACTAGTAAATTTTTGTAGTTTAAAGTTCTGAACAACTATCTATGATTTCTTAGGCCTTTTTCTTTGTCTTTCAAAATGCACTGTTATGCCAAGATAGTGTTCTTCCTATTTAATTAAATTCTTGTTCAAGTACAATTCTGAATTTTGCCCTCTGATAAAATCCTGCAATTGATAATTCTTGAACAAAACCATGCTGAATTTGTACAAATCTTTACACTGACTTCGGAAAGTCCTATACTAAGTTTTAAGCAACATGGCTAGCAATCTCTCCTGTCCCCACAAAGGTGGCACTGCTCCTTTGCAAGCCCTTGTTCTATCTTTAATTTTACTATTTTACTAGCATTGCCAAGAATGGTTCACAGCCTCTCAATTAATTTTAAATGCATTTTTTCAATTTGAAGATAAATGTAAATACACTGTAACAGACAGGTGTGGAGCTCCTCTTGCATGTAATACTATCAAAGCAATGAGACACTTTCTTGGGTAGTGTCTGACTGAGTTGCCAAGATGCTTTCCACAACAGTTATTGTTTATGGAATGGTTGGATTCAGCTGATAAAATCTTTGTTTTACAAAGAAAAGGAAAACAAAACAAAACAAAACACCACTGAACTATGGAGTATTTCAATCAGCAAACTGAGTCCAAATAACTAAGAGGTGATGCAATAATTATGCCAAGAAGTAAAATGAGGGTGGTCACTGCATTCTCAGCATAAACATTCCTGGTTATTGAACTGTCTTTGGTCCAGATGCCTAATAAGAAGATTAGTTATATTAGCCAAAATAATATTAATTCACTGAAGGAAGGAGTTGAGAGAGCGATAATGAGGCTTCTACGCTTTACTGTAGATGTAAAAAGAAGGAGAACTAAAATGTACCAGAAAACCTGGAGGAAAAACTCACACAAAGCATGGTTATTTCTGGTGTCACTCACAGGGATTTAGCTATTTGGTGCTTTGGTGAACTGTCTGAAATGCTGGCACCGTACCAGATTTTGTCATAGGCTGTACTGAGAGCCCTGTCAAGGAATAAGATGAAACAGCACTCAGAGTAAAACAGAATATTTTTACTGGCAGGTAACACCTAACACTGGCTTTTAAAAAAGCAAGTAAACTGCAAGTTAGTTCATTTCCCAGCTTTTAGAAGTAAAAGAGTAAAGGAAAGACTTCTCCTGAGTTTCTGCTTCTTATAGCTAACGGCACCCTTAAACTTCAGCCCTCTCTACAGCTGCAGAATTGCAGCTATCAATTTACACTTCAAATGTACTAATATAAAACATTTGGGCAGCTCATCTGCCATGTCTATCACATAGACGTGCTGTCCATTTTGTCTACAGCTGGAATTAGATCTGGGACACCTCCACAAGGAGCACTGCACTCTCATTCACACAAAGCCATACGCAGCTTACTATTAATACTCAAGCTGTGTTTTACCCGTGTTTATCACAGCGTGATTCACCTAGAGAATTACACGTTTCAATAAAAATGAATAATTTTACCAGTGAGCAACACAAACTTCCCCAAGTCTCAAAATATCTTCTTTTCCTGGATTGCATCCATAGCCTGTATGGCAATGGGAGCCTCGCTCAAGGCACTTCAAGGCCAGGCTGGATGTGGCTCTGGGCAGCCTGGTCCGGTGGTTGGCGGCCCTGCATACAGCAGGGGGGTTGAAACCAGATGATCATTGTGGTCCTCTTCAACCCCAGCCATTCTATGATTCTATGATATGACTCAGTCTGATTTGAGTGAGGATTTTTAATACGGACATTCATACTGAACCTAAGGTTGCTTCATTTTCATATAAACTTATGGCATTTTAGGCATCACTGGCATCACTTCTGCTCTCTGAGGGACTCCTGCACAAACAAATTGTAAAACCAGGCCCTATGCTCCATGTCCAGAGACTGTTACCAACAGGGACTGAATATAAACGAGTGGAGCCTGTGGAAAAATCCCAAACTTGGCACAGGCCTCGGTCCGTGGCTCCCAGCCTCCCAACCCAGCAAAACAAGCCGCTGATAACAGCGAGGCGAAGCAGCGCAGCGCCTCTCCCAAGGTCAGCTATTTGAGGCACAACAAACAGGAAAACATGGTGCCGCTGCCCCGCCCCGGGAGCCCCGGGCTGTTGCCACGGTGACGCCGCCGGGTGCCGGGTGCCCGGGCCGCTGGCCGGCGGAAGCGCGGGCGCGCTTGCGCCACCTGGCGGCGCCCCGAGGCGGAGCCGCCATCTGCCATTGACCGATCGCAGCGGCCGGCGGGCGCTCTGCGGCGGTGGCTGAAACCGCAGCGAAAGCGCGGCGGCGGAGGCAGACCTCCGTATTACGGGCAACGGAAGCGGCGTGGGCAGCGGGTTCGTGCCACACCACGCCGACCTGGGCCTCGCTGCCTTAAGGGTCCCTTCCTTCTTGCATTTCCACGCACTTTGTGTGGCCGCTGCCTGCTTTCCAGCATGGATACTGTTTTTAGATGAATTTCCACAAGCAAAGAAAATAGAAATTCTGCAGACCAATTTTATAACTTACAACGTGTCCTTTTTATCGCAGGAGATCTGTGCTAAGCCATGGGTTCATCACCCTCCTACAGACCGTATACAGCAAGCCTTACTCCCAGGCAGGGTACAGTCAAGAGCCTTGCTAAACCTGCTGTGTGCCATGACTTGCACTGACTTGCATGGCCTGAGACCTCACAGCACCATGGCTTCCACATATCTCCAGTCATTTGTACATCTGACTGGGGAAGCTGCTCTGTGGTTCTATTTGAATGCACGCTTACGCCCAAGTGCATGTAATTCATTGTAGTAAGAACAATACTACATTACCAGGCAAATAGGTTCATTTCAAAAAATCTTGCTTTATCTTCTGAATAGATCATTTCAGAGAATAACAATAACAACTCATTAATTTTAGCATCAACGCAGAAAGTATTTTAAAACAGCTATTTTTTTTCTCCCAGGAAATAGCCTGACTACCTCCTCTTTTAAAGGCTATTTTTATAGCTGTCGGTGGCCTGGATTCAGGATAGAGTTAATATATTTTTCTCCATGACGCATTAGATAGAACATGCTGAAACTTTATGAACCCAGAAGCATATTCTCTATGATAAACAAAAACAAACTAAAAAAAAATCTCCAAGGGCTCTGCAACTCCATCTGGCACACAGTCCTGAAACATGGTTAATCTTTGCAAGTGGTATCTCATTTACAGACCCTAATACATAATAACCCATATGCCAGCAGCTCTTAGAGGGGCCACTCCTTTAAGCTGCAGACATCACCTTACAGCAGTATGTAAGCTTTACTGAGACAAAACTTTGTATAATGTTTTAGATGGTAAAAAATCCATTACCTCCAAAACATAAGAATATGGATGCTGTCAATGAGGAGACTTTTAGTGATGATAACTTTCTTTAAAAAGGTCACCACTCACACTCAACACAGAGAGCTGAGAGCTAAGCAAAGGCAAAAGAGGAGGAGATTGGATGTTGAGTGCTTTAAAGATAAATCCAGGGTTATCTCTGGAAAAATTAAAACAACTCGCATCAAAACATTTAGTAATACAAGATGCCGAGGTTACATTTGATGAATACCAATCCTAATGACAAATATACTCCATGTAAATCTGAGCTCCACAACTTTTGGCAAGGATATTAGCAAGCAGCTCAAAAGTCCTGGCGCAGATTACCAACATGCCCATAAACTTCCACAGGCACAAATCCACCTGTTGAACTACTTTCCAAGCCTCCCCTCACCAAATATATCAAGTTGTTTTGACCAGTTCTTCAAATGTCTCTGTCATAGGCCACACCTGGACTAACCAGGATGAAGAGACTGCAGCCCTAAGAGAGCTCTGAGCAGGAAGCAGCCTGTTTCTATCCTTATGCTGGCATTGACGAGGACACTGAAAAGCAGAATGCCCTCAACTAGGCTGATTACCATGAACAAGGGCCGACTGCAAGGATTACTAGATTCTGGTGCCAGAAGGCATAATCAGTTCTAACACCACAAGTAATACAAATGTGGTAATGAATCCAGCTCATAGGCTCTCCAGACTCAGTATCTTTTTATCTGCTAAAATGAAGTTCATGAAGATAAGGGATATCTGCATCTTTTCCTGTCTTTATTTTTTTTTTTTTCTTTGAGGAACAGACAAAATTTCCCATCCAAACTGGGGAATTGGAAGAGCTGTAGATGAATAAACATAGATTATTTCATAGTTAATTCTATACATAGTGTCAAGATGTTGCCCAAATGCTGAGGTCAGGAGCAACACTTTCTGATAGTGTCAAGAGGGAACATCCTTCTGCTGTGTCTAATTTTTCCTGGACAGTGGGAGCTCAGCAGGAGGGCTTTTGTGCAAAGAATCACTCTAATGTGCATACACAGACAGAGGGTTACAGATGCTGGAGAGCATGTTTTCGGAAGGAAAAATTAATCCAGCCTGGAAAAATGGTGTTTCTTCTTCATTCACATATCCGCTTAGAATTTGCAAATAACCTTACAGGAGAATAAAATGGTGATTTTGCATAAATTCACAAGGAAAACCTCCAAACTTTAAGCAACATGAGAAGCAGATTCAAAAATACATATTCCAAAATGTTAATGAATATGCAATAGGCATTAACATTTTAACATGACAGGAAATTGAAGGAAGATCTTAAAACCGATATGAAGAGATGAGTGGGCCAAACAAGGTGGGAGGAAGTTTGAGTGAAAAGAGCGGGGCCCTGCATTGCAGGCAGTGAAAGACAGGGAGCCATGTGTTAAAGCACAGGAAGGGATAAATCTGCCCAAGACAAGAACAAGGAAACTGTCTTTGCAGCAGAGTTTTGAATGGATCTGATTCCATTTGTTGAGCTTAGAGGGGAAAATAACAACTAGCTTTGAGATGTACCAGATATCTCACAGGCAGAAAGAAACAGAGACACTGAGAAGCAAAAGTTTACCAGATTTAGGCACAGCTCTGCCACACAGCTCTAGAGATGCTTGAGTGGTATTACACACTTATGTGACATTAAAGATAATTATGTTACTTGTTGTCTGGGAAAAACATTCTGGATAAAAATGAAGAATTATGTCTGAGCCTGAATATGAGAAGTTTTAAAGAGGTTTTGTTGTGAGCATCATCTCTTTGTGTTCAATGTTGAGCTATGCTTTCTGACATAAATAATATATACATATTTCAATATAAGTCAAAACAGTAATGTCTACAGATTATAATGTGCAGCACCATAGTAACTTGGGAAAAATAGGAAAGATAGGAGAGGAAGTAAGAGGTAAATATGACTCTGGACGTTAAATTCACAGATGTAAATTCAAAAATATTCTATATATTCTTTGACATAAAACACTGTTAGGCAAGAACAGTAAATAAAAGACCAAGTCAGGTGTAGTATCAGCATTTTTTATTGAAGTGAGAAACCGACGACTGGCTATTTGTATAGTAATCTCCAGCAAAGCTGCTTGCTGAAGGTTCAGCTTAGTATGAATATCATCTCATGCATGGTCCAGGGTTCATCCCATTTCTGATCCTTCTTTCCTATTACCGTATTGAATAAATTTCATGTTAATTATGGGAAAATATAATTTGAAAAAAATAGTAGTTTTCAGTAACTGTTTGCTGACCTATCTCCCTGTGGCTATACATCAGTGAGCTCAGACAAGGGAAGGGCAGGAATGAGCATGGGAAGGGGAGAAAAGGCAGGACTGCTCCTTTCCAGGACAGCAGTTTTAGATCAGTTTAAAACAGGCATGAAACAGCAGCACTGGAGTTAAAGCTGGAGTGAAATTTAGATGCTTTGAGTGATATTTAGGAAGAGCCTTCAGGTCATGTAGGCACTGAGTACATCTCTCCACAATTCAGTAGTTTTACAATGAAGGAAAAATAATTTTCTATATAGCAGAACAATGATAAAAAGTATTTCAGAAATGTTATTTTCATGGGAAAATAAAGATTTCCTCTTTGTTTTTAACACGTCCCATAGAAACATGTACATACTTAAATTATGTAGTTCAGACTTGGTTATTCAGAGTCTGTAGCAACTTTTCATTTTTCCTGAATTTCTGTGTTCAAACTGATACTATAATTTCACAAAAACTGAACAGTTTAGTTTGCATTCTGTTTTTCAAAGCATCACACAAAATCCCTCCTGCTTTTGTATTTTGTTTGTTCTGATTTTCCTTTTTTTGTTTCATCATTGCTTTTTTTCCCCCATAAATGACTTTGAGCTTCTGTCTAGAACAGTGATCATGCAAAAAAAAAAAAAAAAAAAAAAAAAAGATATTTGTGTAGCAGCTGAAAGCTTGGCAGGATATTGTTGCAAAAATCCCACAGACACTCCATTAGCTTGTTAAAAGGAAAGGGGAAAAAAAAAAAGAGACAGAGAAAGAAAGCTCCAATACATGTTTTCTCTAAATATATTTGGCAATTGAAATTTAATAACATTTATGTTTGGTGATTTTCAAAACTACAGGCTTGAGACTACAGAACTAGTTGAGTATTTTTCTAGTAAGTGCTTATGTGCTCATCTAATAAGGTAGGGTGAATAATTTGTGATTTATCATGCTTGCTCAACTAACTGAATCAGCTCATAGCTTAAGCATCTAATAGTGATATTTGTGCAAGTTATTTGTAATCCGTAAGTGAATTTAAAAGTGTGTTGAGTGCATTCCCACTGTGGAAAATGTAGAAGGACACTGCTATCAATTTCAGATAAATCTCCAGCACAAGAAAGAACAGTCATGTTTGTCATTGTGAATTAAATGTTTATATCCAGCAAAATAGCTGATGAGTTTATTTTAGTCCAGATCCATAAATGCCAGAGAGAAAAAGGACTGTCCATTTAAGGCTATTTTATTTGCTTTGATTTGCTCTATAAGCTTTTTTCTTTCCTTTTTCCCCCAATTCGTTGCTACATTTCTTTTAAAAAAAAAATAATTGAGATCTGAAGTATGTTATCTATCATTTGAATTTTGTATCAGCATACTCTTCATTGTATCAATGTTGTATCTTGTTTATACATATACATATGTTTTATCAATATGTGAACATTTCAAAAGAAACATGACATCATAAAGGCTATCTAAAGAAACAGGAGATCAAATGGAAAAAAATCCTGAGAAAAGCCAACAAGGACCTCTACTGTAGTGACTGCCTTTAAAATTGTGCAACTGACCCATTCTTAATGAAACAATACGCTGTACAGATCTTTCTAATGATTCAAATCTCATTACATACATACATCAAACATTTTTAAAAGATGTTCAGAAATAAAATCAACAGAGTATGTAACTCTGAAATGTGAATTATAAAGAAAGATACAATAAAATAGATGTGCTGAAACAATTCAAAATGTAAAGAACAAAAACTGAAAGGCAAGCTGATACTCATCATGAGCTGAGACAGCATAGCTGCAGGTTTACCTTTGCTGTTGTAACTCCGAGTTTGGTGTTACAGAAGAGGTTGTTAGAGATCAGTTATAGCTTCTGTCCTGTACAGTTTGGGAGGTTAGCACCCTTCAGAACATCTCGTATCTCATCTCCAGAGGCCCATATTAATCCTTAAAGTCCTCCTGTTTAGGAAAGTTAAATTCAAGCATGTGTTTAATGACATTCATTAATCAAAGCCTAGAAGATGGACTGTTGTGGACACAGCAGTGTTTATGATATTAGAAATACAGTTCAACTTGATTTCTTCCTTTTTAATAACAGAGATTCTTATTCAGCATTTTTACAATCGTACAAATTGTGAAGATTTGTTACTTAAAATATAATGATAGTCTTTGTGAAAGCTATGAGAAGGGAAGCAACCCAACAGTATACTCACTGAAACTGCGTTGATTCTGCTATCACGTTCTTGAAAGACAATGAAACATGATTAGCTACATATTTTTTAGTGGCATTCCTTATTACTGAGGCTGAAATATTTTTTTTCTGCTACACAGCTTCTTGTGCATAGTTACACAAAACCAGCAGCTGAAGAAGACTTGTATTTTTCAAAGGATGTTGTCATTTCCACGTACTATTTGAACCATGCTTTGTAGTCTTTGTAAACTAGGATAATCTTATGTCTGTCCATTGAGATCACCTTAATTATCTAGAAATTATGATATATGATAGGGTTCAGGACATATATCTTATGTTATGAGAGCTGTTTAAGATGCTTCTGTATTGCTTTGGCAGAATAAAAATTAACCTAAGTAATGTGACTTAGTCTTCAAAATTCTGATCACTATATCCATCCTTTAAAATTTAAAGTAAACCCTTCAGCAATAAATAAGGGATATACTTCTCATTTTAGGGACATTCTCATCTATTAAACTTCGTAAAAATCAACAAATTATAGTACCCAGACCTCAATATCTGTTGTTAAATTTGATTTTATACTTACTCAAATGTGATGAATATTTCTAGAGGCTTACACTTTATAGAGTTGATGTGCCAAAAGTTCACTGACCAGACTGTCATCTTCCTAATAGCTTTGTTTGCCAGTTAGTTGTTTCTGAGTGCATTTGTTCAAAAGGATTTTGAAGCTGCTGATGTGTTGTATTTAGTTCTTTTGAAATGCTGAAAACAGTGTCTTATTATGTTTCACTTTTAGCTTACCTTTGTTGTCAGTTCTCATTGTTTAATATCCCCGTGCTTTTTTAAGGTGGAAAGCAGAAAAATCTCCTCTCAAGTTACCTGAAGATCATCCTTCAGTCACCTGTTATGATGTTGAGTATTTAAAGGCTTTTTCAGTGAAATTAAAAGGGTGATAAAAACTGCTGCTGTGATGTTAAAGTACTTAGATGAAACTTAAAGGGCTCTGGGCTTTACTAAGGATTCCCTGCCTGGCCTTTGACAGGACTTTATCTTCATGCACCCAAGCTTACCCACTGTAAAATAGAGAAAGTAGCTCCTATCTTCTTTTGTGCTTTACTGGGATTTTAAGCAATGAGAATCAAGAGCTCTTACTAATTATACAATAAAGATCATAATTTGCTAATACATTTAACAGATCCATGATTTTAACACTAAGAGTAACCCAATGAGACTACTCTATGTGCATTTCCCAGAAAGGCATTAGGACTATTAACAAAGTATGCAAATTATTTTGCCATTTTTGTGATTAGGATGTTAATACATTACCTTTTATGCTCTCATTTTTAAGGAAGTCTTAGAGCCAACTCCTGACTCAGTCAGCCTGCTAATGACAAAGAATAAAAACGAAAATATTTTCCTTTGTACTGTGACATTCTAAGTCCAGGCTGAAGGTTGGATCTGGCATACCTTTTTATGACACTGAGAGTGATATGTGTTTATCTCTAAATACCAGGTGCACTTTTCTTCAGCTGTCAGTCAGACTCAGTTCTGTAGTTTACGGATTTAGTAGTTTGTGTCTATTAAAAAGAGTTTGGAAGGGATATTGCTGTCATTGGCTGAGTTTTGCATTTTAGCTGTATCACTATTTAAAACCTCTGTATTTTCCATGTCATCTGAATTCTTGAGTGTCATCTTTCAGAAGAGTGGACAACAATCTTCATCATAAGCATACAGAGTAGGCCCTATACTCCAGTACCCTGTATACATATTTTATATACTTGTTTAATATTTACTTAAATGTATATAAAATAGAATAATATCTGCATGTTGCACCAGTGAAAAATTCACTGTTAGATCATTGCAAAACTGAAAGAATGACAGAATATTAACACCAGCAGTAAAACCTAGAATAGATCTAAATGAAATGTTCCCAGATCTAAACAGTGTGCACTCTTCAGTGTTTTTCGTGTTAAAGTATAACCTCTGAAAAAGAACAAATAAATTTAAGCTACTTTAAATTGGACATGAAATGAATTCTTAATTACAGACACCTTTTCAGAGAGACGTCTAACAGTAATTTCTATTCTTAGTGACAGAAGGAACTCTAAGTTGCGTACCACTGTGACTCATGACATCCCATGCCTAATTTGGGGTGTTTTTTTTTTTGGAGTGCAGTGTTGTTTTTGTTGTTATTATTTTACATTCTGGGGGGGGGATTGGGGAAGTTGGTGGTGGATCAGAGTAAGTATGCTTCATCTGTGGTATAATTACTTTAGAGCAGAGTGAAGTAAAAATAGTATCTTCTTTTTTTTTTTTTTTTAATTAAGATTAATTAACTCTATCCACTGCTTTGAAATTATGAATTTCTGCTTTGAAAATTTTCCCTGTCTGCATTTCTATCATGTTAAAACAAGACCTGATCCTTCTCCCACTCATATTGGTTGCAAATAATTGTACCTTATCCTGATAAAATACATGTGTTTCTCATTGTTTATATGTATGTTTCCAAACAATGAATACACCCAAAAGATTTCTTCAAGTCTCTATAATGTGTTCTACTCTTTGTAGAGGGATACTTCTTAGGCTTTGGATATTTAAGACAGTAACTGTATCTGTCAGTGTCAAGTATGAAGTTAACATTAGTTATGAATATAACCTTCCCGCTGGGCAGTCATTAAAAAGTTGTTCTGTCTGATTCCTGCCTAAATATCTAGGTTAGATTATTAATAAAAATTCTGTGAACTTTAGCTGAAACAAAAATAACAGAACTATTTTAGGTTTGTTACAGTCTCTTCTGTATCCAGTTGACCTTGTCCCAATTTTAGCTTTGTTTCCCTTTTCTCTGTGGCTTCTGGGAACCTGCTTTGAAAATAAAATCTACTCAGAGGGTCAAATCCTGAATTTCTTACTCTGACAGTACTTCTATCCAGCTTCATCTGGCAAAGACTCGAAAACAATTGCCTTTGCACACTTTTTTTTTTTTTTCTGAAGTAGAGCTAAAGTTCAATTGCTAGGGTAAGGATAACCTGTAATAGGTTAGGATATATGGAATACATTCAATTTGTGCCAATCAAAATCAGATTTTTACCAGGAATAGAGCTAAAGAAACATATGGTATGCTACAATCCTCAGTGTCTTTAAAATAAAATAAAATAAAATAATGGAATAGCTGAATAGTTCCCAGGTCCCAGTTGTCCAGCTTCAGGTCTGTTACATTTTTCATAATGAACACTTGTACTAAATTAGTGGCTCTCTGGATCAGATGGGAGGGCAGACAAAAATTCTAGCCAAAATCATATGTCTTATTCCTAATGCAACAATACACACCCAGTCCATATTATCTCAGTACACTTCAGCATATTCTATTGTGTAAAACAGTGACCATCACCCTGAAGAGGTATTTTGGTCATCTGCCACTGTTGTTTAAAATTCTGTTTGCTACCAATTCAAGAGACTTACAGTATGTTAATAGAAAATAAAATCTGTGCATTCGACATTATGAATTTGGATTTTTTAAAAGACACGAGTAAATAAAAAAGAACTTTTCTTGAAAACCTAATATTAACTTCAGCAGTATCTTTCCAATTCAGACCACATGCTAAGGACTTGACTATGCCTTTCAAATGCAAGTACAGAGCATTTTTTTCTAGTTTTCACCCTGAAATGGGAGGAGGAGAAAGAGATACTGCACATTCTGCTATCTTCCTCTACAGGCTAAGGATGACTGTGTGGGGCTGAAAAGTAAGAGTTCCAAAGGTACCTGATTCTGCTTTGTCCCTTCTTGTCCCGCAGCAGCACATAGTGCCAGGTTACCTGCCTAGTAATACTGAGAAAATAATGTTTTTTTTTCTTTTCCACATTTTTTGTTCTTCCTCAGTTTCTTCATTAATTAAAAAGATTTTTATCCTGATTTTTTTTTTTTTTTTTTGTAAAATGCTTTGAAATAATTGATAAAAATGCTACATTGTTTATCTTCACTTTCTACTGAAATGACAGAAAGTGATCAGGATCACTGGCAATTGTTACAGCAGATTTGCTTTTAAATAGCAGTGCCTGGCAATCTGTTCAGTGATTATCCAGTATTTACCAGCAAAGTTGAAAATTTCAGTCCCTGTTTCTCATTTATATTAAAAATCCATATTCCACTCTAGTAAACTAGAAGAATCCCAAACTTCAGTGGCCTCTTAAATTAGAGTCTGGCTAGGGAAATTATGTACATGTATTGTGAAATATTGCATTTGTAGTCCTCATCACAATGGAATCATCTCATATGCAGTTGAGGGAGAGATAACTGATAATTTGCACTTAAAACTTCTCTGATCACATAAATGATCACAATAGTCAAGCACAAACATCCATATGAGGAGGCCTATGCCCTAATAAGTGTTGAAATTCTCCATTAGTACAGCTAATTCCTAATCTCTCACAGCCTGACCAAATAGTATCTAATGAAGCACTCTGAAATGGAGTGTCAGAAGTAAACAGTGTGCAAATTTGCTGTCCATTCTCTTCCCTCTCTTAAATCTCTATCATTATCATGTTACAAAAAACAATTATCATAGTACAAAAAACAATGCTCTGCGTTATATAAAGCATAAACCCATATTCTGCAAACCCCTTTTTTCATGTTGTCTTCACCAGGAACACAGGGAGGTACTAGTTTGGCATTCTGCTTACTTTATCTGTAGTAGACAGCAATTAATTGTAAGAGAAGTAGCCGCATCATTAAGAAGAAAGATCTGTGGGCTTGTCTATCCTGCTCATGTACTCTGAGGAAGGAAGTATATACTGTTTGTTTTTTCTAGTGTTACAACTGATGATACCCTATAATAATATCAACAAACAAGTGATCGGATGTTATTCCTACTGAAGAAAGTATTAGTACTTCCATGAGAAGAGCAGGTGCTAAGAGCTAGTGAAACAGGTGCTATAAAATATGCAGCCAAATCTGAAGAGACTTTTGGTTACCACCTACATGACAGAGCATGCTGTATTGATTTCAAAGTGTTTGCACATTCATGTTGTGGAAACAACATACAACATGATTTGAGAGGGTAGTCCATAGCAGGATGGATACACAGTCTCAAAAATGTAGGAGTAATTTCATAAGATGATACACTACAAGATGAACAACAAACAGCCAAATTCAATGTATAGCACTGCACATGTGACATTTTATACCCAGCAAAATATTTGCAACAAAAATGCTAACATTGAGTTTTTGAAAAACTGTCTCCTTGAGCGGCCAGCAGGATAAAGAAAAGTTCTTCCTAATAGCATCATGAGTTCTAACTCATGGTTAGAGTGATTTATTGAATGGAAATTAATGTATCAAACAGTCACAGAAAAACTATGCTTTATTAACTGATACAGTAGACCATAAATCAGATACGTTTGATTTCAAATCAATACGCTCTTAGAAGAATCATGTGATAGCAAAATGACAAAATGACATGATTAAAATGTATTTGATTTGACCTATTCGAACTATGCACTGTATGCACTACAACAGTTTTGTTCAACAGTACACAACAGTTTCTGGCAAAGATTTTGCAGATCCTGCTTTGGTACAGAGAAGTAAAAGAGAACATTTCTTCCTGGCTCTTGTGCCAGAAAGATGGACTGCATCATCCATCTTACACCCTAAAAGGCAGAGAGAGGAATATGCCATGAATTAGGCACACAAATTAGCCTAACAAAGGTTATGCAATTTGTTGCACTCACAAAATTAATGCCAGTCACTTGAAAATCTTAGTCATGATGCAGTCAATGAGAAGTTTTGCGACTTCTATCAGCAAGCCTTCAAAAAACTCTATTGGCAATGAACAAATGATAATCATAAGTATAAACCATTTGGCCAGTTCTTTCTAGATGTTCCTGAGATCAGTGTGTCCACTTGTCTTATTTCAGGATTGCTCTCCCAGTCTTTCTGAATATTCTTGAACTGGATGACAGAGCTTTACAAAAAAATATTGATTCTTGAAAAGTAAAGATGAACAATATTTGCACTGATATTTCTTCCTCACGGATATGTTATTTTCATTTCTATTTAATTTAAGTTAAAATATAAAATCTTCTCAGGGTAGAGGATAAATTATTTTCATTTCAGGGCAAAGCTATAGTCAAGAGTAATGAAGAGAAATATAAAATGTTTACTTTTAATACTACTACAAACTCCTAAAATGCATTAATTTCTGTATTATTTACCGTGATCCACTGTGAGTAAGTATGTAAGTATATAAGCATATATATAATTATATATAAGTATATATATAAGTGTATATGTAAGTATATAAGATTGTTACATCTATGAAGTACATTATAATCTCTTCTAAATTATAAAAGATTAATGCAATTAATTTAAAAACAAGCAAAACAACAACAACAACATAAGCCAACAACTGTTAGGATCAAATTCCTCCCAGAATAACTTAAGGAAAGTCAATTCTAATGATCAGTTTGGCTTTGCCCCAGTACTCTTACTTCTGCAACAACCTTTTCAAGAATGCAGATTCAGAGGACGGAAGGAATTTAAAAAAAGAAAAAGAAAAAAAAAAAAAGAAAAAAGAAAAAAAAAAAGAAAAAAAGAAAAAAAAAGAACATAGAATCTGATGCTGTGAATTCTTCTTTTCCATCCTCTGACTCATGTAAGGACTTTTTCCTTGTTATTTGGAGTGCATTCCCCAGGAATGAAATAAGATCTTTCCCTATTTCATTTAGCAAAGGACAGAGGGAAGAACCAAGGCAGAATATGTTCTCCTCCTGCTTTGGCTTACAAAGCAAACCTTAATTCTTGCAAGTCACATACTCCCAAAGGCATTTAGCTGTACCATAAATATTTTAAATACTTCCTCTATGCTGGGAAGCTCAAGGAGGCATTGGGTCTCATTGGAAGGAGATGCCTCTATCATCCCCTGGGAAGTCAAGAGGTTATGTAATGCATAGCTATGTTTAAGGGGATAACCAAGATTTATCTGTTGCTTATTAAAACTCAGATTACTTCTGTCTCCTTTTAAATCTACATTTGTGGTTTCTTATTAACTGTTCCCTTAGCATAATATCAAAGTCTGATGATACAAAGTCCAGTGTGTGCATTCGTTTACTTGTAGTCCAGTTTGCTCAGGAATGTGAAAGTATAACATTTGTAAGCTCTTTTGTCACCTATTTGCCAGTCCCTAGTAAAACTGTTGGCTGTTTTCACCCAAATTCTCTCTGTATTCATTTTCTAAAAATTTTGTGAACATAAGTAACCAGGGAGAGGTGAAGGACACAGTCACTGTTCCCATGACAGGAAAGCCTTTCAGAGAAACCACATGGAAATTCACCCTCAGATATAAATTATAGAAAACTAGGCCTCATTAATTCCACTGCTCATGGAACTACTTGTTTTAGGTAATGTATCTGCACTGGAAATTCAGATGATAATATTGTCTTCGCTAATTCATAGAGCATTAACACTTCTGTACACTACTATATGTAAACAGAAAGACATATAAACTGCCTGATTCAGCCATCATGAACATCAAAGGAATCTTTCCACTTGCTTATGTGGGAGTTAGACTATGTCCTTGAATATTTTTACCCATCATAAACTTTTATAATAGCAATATTAAAACATAATTTACTGTACAAAAGACCAGAAAAACAGAAACAGAAGAAACATTTGAATCCAGTTTTAAATGCCATGGTAGATTTCAGTTATGTAAACAGCAGCATAGAAGGAAAACATAAATTCATATTCATAAAAGCATAAATGAGTGTACCATAAGTGCAAGTAATGTTCACTTCCTTCGCCGCTCCTGGAACTTTATTATATTTTGGAAATGAAACTTTCCATTATGCTAGTTCGTTTTCAGTCACACTCTGCTTACAGAGGTGGTTTTCACTGACGTACAAGATAGCCAAAGTTATTCTGTTGGATGGAAAATTAATGTATATGAGGTATGGAATTCCATGACTCCTTTTTTAAAACATCTATATAAATTAGCACGAAAATTTTCAGAAGACTTGGCTTTCATAGAATCATGGAAGTCCTACAGTGGCTTCGGTAAATGTCTCCATAGAGGAAATATTTCATATCCTCCAGTAGCCTGCTATTCCACCCATGAGAGCATTCACATGCTTTTGAAACCTATGTTACAGTTCAGCTAAGAAACCATTAACTGTCCAGATTAGGCTTCTACAGGAAAATCCTGCACGAGGAAATGGAAATTCCGTGATACGCTCCTAAAAGAGTTTCCACCGTATTGTTCTTTCAGTAAGAAAAGAAAGTTCGTATTCCAGCAGAATAAGCAGTGGTTACAGCCCAAGTGGTTCTCGTAAGTTTAATTGGGATCTACAACCAAGCACACTCTATGTCAGCATCTTCATATTGCAGTTTGGGTCCTCATCTCCCAAAGAACTGTATTGTTACGAACTGCCTCACTAATTGCCACTATAACAGAACTAAAAAAAGGTTAAATGTGGCCAGGCAAAGTTAATGTCAGTTAAGACATACTGCTCGTAGACCTGAGTGCCTGGTTTTACTTCTCTTTATGGCAAGTCCTCAATGTCCAAAAATAGGAGGAACATTCCTGAAAAGGAAACACTGTTTCCATCTATAGAATTCATCTTGGGGTTATGTTTTTTTGCTACTGGAAACTGTTTGGCCTGCTTAAGCTTACATTAAGCTGCTGATCATTGTATCAATATGTATGTGTGCTGACCAAATACTTTTTGAAAGGAAAAAAGAAAGAGGCTTAAAATAAGCTACACATATAGGAACAGTTTCCAGTCCAGGAATGTGCCCAGACTGGATCCTAAATGAATAGCAGGCCAAGTGTATAAATTAGTCTTTCTCTCTCATATTCCTGCTCTTGCTTTCATGAAAAGCAAGCAAAGAAAGCACTTGCATGGGCCAGACAGTAGCATGCTCCATCACGTCCCATGGACTGGATGACTGTGGGCACTGGTAGCAAACTAGTAAGGCACGATGGAGCATAAGTGACTGAGAAGACTAGATCTTTCAAATCAACAAAAGCTTTTTGGAGTTTTCTGAAAATACCTTAAGGACATATATGCATGCAAAAATCTAAACTGTGCCTTGCTCAAGACACACAATAAGTAGGTTCTTCAACAGGATTATGGCTTTTGACACAGAACATAAACACCTTCATTAGCCAGGGCACACTGGAAATTTTTATATAACATTTCACTGCTGGAATACTTTTTTTTTCAGACCCTTATGGAATGAATTTATGATTCAGTTGCTCTTGATAGAACCACAGTCTATGAACTGTCAGAGAAGACCAAAGTTTTAAGATCCAAATCTGTTTCCATTAATGACAATATGAATTTTTGTGTTAACATAAATGGGAGAAAGGGCAGCATATACTGTTAGTAAAATGGTGACACCCCAGTAAAAAAGCAGACCAAAAAGCAGACCGTAGGGGACATTTACAATTCCATTTCTTCTGTGAAGGTGGATCCCTGATATTTGATCCGTTGTTTCTCAAAGCTAGAGATGCTACTGCCAAGTTTAACAGAACATGTAGTCTGTTCTAGTCTAGTTAATTATGTATTAGTACTTAATTTTCCTAAAAGATTTTTTTCTTTGTAAGTTTAAACTAAAAACTAAAATTCTATAAACTATCAGGTGTGGACTGATACTGTTTCCAACTCAGGTAATATATTAATTTTTGACATGCATTATACTGAAAGTAGTAAATTACCTCTCTGATTCCTACCTGTTTTTTCTCTTATAAAGGGTAACTAGTTGCATGAAATATTTTTAGATGATGATTTCTCCAGAAAGGTATGTCTTTGAAATCATTCCAGATTCCTATACATAACATATATGGACATATAACATGACATATAACATGTAACTTCATTATCCTTAAAATTAAACATTAAAATATTTTCCAGACACTGCTCTAGGTTATGGTAGTGATCATATTTGGAAGAGGGACTGAAAATATATTCATCCCTGAGCTTTTACTTCTTAAAATAAAATGAAATCTTACTTTTAAAAATATTATTATTGAGACGTCAGTTTGCTAAATTATATTTTAAAATGATATGAAAAAGAGATTTTACTTAAAATTCCATATTTGTCGTGTCTATTCTAAGAGATTGATATCAACTGATTGCCAGTTCTGCTTGAGAATCATTTAGCGGGAAGAAAAGAATTTAGAGTGGGAAGCTTGAAGAGTTATAGAAGTAGCATTTAATTTAAAATATTTATAAGAAATTTTAATTATCTGATCTGCTGTTAATTTTGACCAAAAAATATTTTTGTTAGAGGATCACCATGTACTACAAAACACTAAAAAGAACAGCATGCCACTTGGTGCTTGGGAAACAGACAGCTGCATTACAGATACAATTAGCCAAACTGTGAGAGAAAAAGAGAAGTTTTCTGCAGAGGAAATCTAGCCTGATGCAAGAGAAGAAAATAGAGAAGCTGGATCATATTTAATGACAAAATAGTAAGAAATCAGTCTGCTATTTGCTAACCACATCTGTGAGTAACCAGTAACAGATATATCTACAGGCTACATATCTGAATGATTATCAGAATGCTAATTTTCTGAGGAAGGCAGCTTTGGAGCATTAAAAATTCCCAATTTCTGCTGGCTCTCAGAAATACCTGAAAGTACTTTAATGAAACAGACTTCGCTTGGATTGCTGGATTTTACTGCCTGCAGATATTTCCTTATTATTTTGTTTAAAAGTTTTGTTTACTATATATCATTCAGAATGTATTTAGACATTCTGTAACAGTTTCATTGTAAAGAAATTTGAAATTGTTTCCTTCTCTCCCCATGAAGGAGGAAAAATACCAAAGAAATCAGTAGAATATCAATAGGAGGATATCACTGAAAACATATAGCTTGGGAAAAACAAAGATAGCAATTTGGTTTGAATCTGCCTAGTAACTTTAGCAGAATTGCTGTTAAAATACATTTTAAAAAGCACGCTAATATTTATATACATATATATATATATATATATAATGAATTGTTTTAACATATCAATATTTGTGTATGTGACTGTATGATAACTTTTGTGTCACGGCCTGAACCACTGATTGAGCACCTGGTGAAAGGACCCGGTCAACCCTGGGAGCAGAGGTGAAGGCAATTCAGCTGCGTGACTGGAAGGAGTGCCTGGCTGCACTCAATTTAAGGGCTGAGTGCCACTGGGGAAGGATCTCTGGTTGGAGATCTCTCTTTTGTGGAGTTTTATCTGTGAGCCTGGATATTCAGAGATAGATGAGCACTTTTTCTTTTGTAGCACTATTCCATTTGTGCTAGTCCCTTTACTACTGCACCTCTATATTGTCCTCTGTCCGTGTTGACCTTTCTGATTGTAGCAGTGACATAAAAGTCAAGGAAATGCTCTGTAGTTAGGCCATTTAGATTAGGAATTGGTTACTTGTGTTGCACTCCATCTTCAGAAGTTTTGAACTGGTTGTACTGAAGAGTTGCACTAGCTTCCTGCTGTTCCCTAATGTAGCACAGGAAGGGTTTTTCAATATCTTTCACTGAGTGTGACTCATTTGGACAAAGAGAGGCAGGGAGAGAATGCAACAATTGATAGCTAGCAAAGGTATGGAACAGCTGGACTCAAACCCCATGGTGTAATATAAAATAGAATGTCAACAAGTTGAACATGAGCCAGTAGTGTGCCCAGTCAGACCAAAGGCCAACTGCACCCTGGGGTGCACCAGACCTGGCATTGCCAATGGGTGAGGAAAGCAATTGTCTTACTCTGCTCTGCAGTGTGCAGCCTCACCTCAAGATCTGTGTGCAATTTTAGGTGCCACAGTATATGGATATAAAACTATTAGAGAGCATCCAAAGAAAGAGCTACAAAGAGGGTGAAGGGTCTGCAGAGCAAAGTGTGCGAGGAGCAGCTGAGGGTCCTGTGTGAGCTCAGCCCAGAGCAGAGGAGCTGAGGGGAGGCCTGATAGCAGCTCCTCACAGGGAGTGGAGGGCAGCGCTGAGCTCTGCTCTGTGTGACAGCGACAGGGCCCGAGGGAACGGCGTGGAGCTGCGTCAGGGGAGGGGCAGCTGGGGGTGAGGGACGGGGTCTGTACCAGAGGGTGATGGGCATGGAAAGGGCTGCACAGGGCAATGGGCATGGCCCCCAGCTGCCAGTGTTCAGAAACCTCATGGGTCCCTTCCATTCAAGATATTCTACGTTGTTATGATTCTAAACTTCCATTTCCCTGACTTTTATCAGTGTGCATGTGAAAACTGAAAGGAAATAGCAAACTTAAGTCAATACTTCCAAGAAAATCCAGGTTTGGGGGTCAAAAATAAGATTTCCCTACTCTGGAAGAAGTGGGTTCCATTTAATTTTCTAGGTTTTAATCTTGATAATAAAAATATCCTAATAGTATTATTGCCTGTTTTTATTATTATTATTATTATTTGCAACAGAGTAACAACAACAAAAGTGAAAATAAAAATATTTGTCTCAAACCAAGGTTCCTTGTATTGTGTAACAGAAATAATTGTCACCATTCAAAGAAAATCTCATTCAGATGTTGCTGAATAATTCATGGTCTGTTTTCTGACTGAATTTCATAGCAGTTAGTGGAATGTAACTTTTCTGACTGTTAGGAATTCATGTGATCATTTAATGCACATTTGGGTACATGTAGAGATGTTCAGCTTTCTCATCTGCATAGCGGGGGCAGTGAAAATTGTCTTAGTACCCTTTAGATTTCCAGTTGGCATTTGCTGATGTAGGTTAATGGTCACTGAGGCACAATATTATCATTGCTACCATACCTCCCATATCTTAGAAGAATGTTCTTGTTGTGTTTGCTGCTGATTGCTATGTTATACAAGCAAGAGACTTAAACTAAAAATGGCATTTGTTGAGCACAAATGTTTTCATTTCCAAGAATCTGAGTGATTTAATTATATAATCTATTACAAAATGTCATTTTATACATTTCTACAAACAACATTCAAACAAATTATTTTAATTAATACTAAACTTTTACAAATGTCATCAAATGCCTATTTTTCCCAGACAGAATATGCTGTGTGTCACTGATATTACATGAGTATTCATGTTAAAGGAGGATTTGATCTATTCAGCAACCACTTTCATCAACAGGCAACATTAATCCTCCTTTTTGTGTGCTATGTATTTGATGTCAGAGAATGCTGTATCCCAGCATTTTCAGCCTATGTTCCGAGCTAGAGTGCTTTCTTCCTTTGCTACTATGCATGTCTTCTGAATATTACCTCAACTTCTCTACTGAAGATACACTTATTTTATGAAAGCAGAGTCAGATCCTTGTAGTTCGCAAAGATTGCATTTAGAGTCTGGACTGTTTCCGTCTCTGAATGGAAAGTAGAGAACCAAAGTTCTCTTAAATAAGTACTTTTTCTTTGCATTCTGAAACTAACAAAATTGTGTTCTGTCAAAACAGGTAAAGGAAATTAATTTCAAAGATATGAAGGTGTGGAGGAAACTCTGTTGCCCTAGAGAATTTATCCTGTGGCTGTTAGTTAAAGCTTCTGGGACAGTCATATCTGGTGTGGTAATGCACAAAGCCTGTGCTTCAAATAATTCTCCACGTCTTTGGAAGAACTTATGTTTAACGGCAGAGTTAACTCAAGCAAGAAGTGAGCTCTCTTAAATATCCGAACTACAGAAATATCTTGCAGAGTTGTTCTTTTTTCCCCTGAGGTTCAATATAAATTCAATTTCATATGACTATGTGAGCACAGATATCTAAAGATCTGCAAAACCTGTAGAAATTGTGCTTTTAAACTTGACTAACTTGCTTATTCACAAACCCCTTCATCACTGTCCACCTTAAAAAAAGAGTGAGGAAAAAAAAAAGTAGAGAGTGCAATTCTAGCCAAGATTGAAGAAGCCTGAGGAGGCTGCATGGAGAATATTGATGTGGGTGAGAAGTGTCTTCAGGCTGCAAAGGCAGTTTACAGACAGTTACCCTAGATGTCCAAGTTTCCACAGCTTTAGACAGTGCACTTCCTCAAGTCTTAGAGATATTTTGTCTGTATTTAGTAGGGTTTCCTTTAGACCACAGGTGGGTTCCAGCTAATTAAAAAACTATATGTAAATGTTTCCCTGGAAGATAGCCATTGAGATAGATACAAAAGATACAAAAGATACAAAAGATACAAAATCAGCAGGCCCTAACTCCCCTATTACATCTTGTTCATGTGATGTAATGATGAATAACCTTCCACTCTCCTTCATATTCACTTACAATTAGTGCCAATGCTATATCTATTTAAAGCAGTGTAAAACCTAATGTGTGCTTGTGACAGAAAATAGCTATCTGTTTCCTGAAATTCAGCGTTTGTTAGTTGCCCATAGAAATTATCTCCCTTTTCTTATTTTAGCTCATTATTATTTCTACTTTTATTTGCTGAATTTGATACTTGATATCAGCCTTGATATGTGTGATAATTTAAGAGTATCGTGGCGATGTGCAGATTTACAGATGTAAATTTAGAAATGGTGGTTTGACTCACACTAACACTGGCCACTTCATTTGTTGTTGTTCTAACAAAATGAACAAAGAGAAAGGAAGACTTTTATGCACAGTATAGCTGTAGAAGAAGTGGGAAAACATACCTAAATAGAGTCCTTAGGACTACCAGAGAATCTTGCTCCCTCCCCCACCCAGCAATATATTGAGTTTCAGGTTTCCTTTAGGTTTCATCCGGTAGTAAAGGTCATCAATAACCTGTTCCAACTGACAGAAATTGCCATTGTACTGTCAAACCTGAGTTCTGATCTGAGTCATCTGAAATACATGACACAACAAGTGATGGCAGTCATCTGCACTGTCCCCAGATTGTCAACAAAGCTCATTTTATGGCCCTGTTGCACCTTTGTATTGACTGAAATGAGACAAAGCTCTGAACTGTAAAACATAGATGAGGAAAATGTTTCAGAAAACAGGCACAAATAAAACAGTATTTTGGAATGAATGGGAAGTTTTGCAAAAAACATGGCATCTAATTGCTTTGATGTAAACTCCAAACAATAATTTCAGACTGTATGATAGCAATTTAAACAAATATTTCTACATCAGAAATTAAGTGCTTTGAATCAAGATCTGAGGTTTTGAAAAATCAGCACTGGGTGATGTGAATGGTAAAATTTCACTGTGAGGTTAAATACAAAGGCAAAGAATCAGAAATCAAATCAACACAGCACCTGAAAGGATATTTGTTCAGCAGAAGGATTAAATAGAGACGCATTTTTAACATTTAAGTGAATATAATTTAAAGGATAACTGTCAGTTTTAGCCTTCTATACATTTAATGATAGCTATTAGGATAGAATTGATAGATTGGATTAATGTATAACAACAACAACAACAAAAATTACTTTTCTGTTCATTCAAATTATCATAACTTAGATACAAATGTGAGACAAAATAAGTTTTTGTTTCCCCTTCTGTAATTCACTCTACCTAAAGTTTCTTAATACATGGCAAGAAAAGTCACTGTATTATTTTTATTACATATTTATTTAGGACCAACTTACTGTACGCTGCATACACACATAACAGAGGATGATCCAGCTGTCGATCAAGTCAGACAGTAAATAGATAAATGGAAACAAAAATGAAATAATAGGCCCATGGTCATGCAGTAAAGTAGCAGTTCTAACCGCAACTCTGCTCTTTCTACCCATTAGATCAGGTGGACAGCCAGCCATATCTGTGGCATAGCAAAGGAAAGAAGGATCCTGTAGAGCCTCTTTAGCACTATACAAAGTCAAAAAGAATTCTGAGCAGCAAGTATTTCTTAGTAACAGCAATTTCAGGATCAATTGCTTTTAGTATGGGAAATGATGTTAGTATCTAAAGCTTAATCTGCATCTAAGAATTGCAAATATCCTGGTAGTATTCTAAATGATGTCTCTTCGTAGGTGAACAGTTTTAGGTCCTGTTCATTCTACAAATGTCATCAACATCGTCATGGCTACAGTTTGGCTAAGTTAGTAATATGTATAAAAATTGAGATCAATTAGATAATAATGAAGGTAAGCAATATAGTCTCTTACACTGCTTCTGTGACTAGAAAAAGGTAAGCCTGTGAGCAAGAGAAATGTGGATTTTTCTGTTAAAAATATGTTCATTATAAATCCATAGTTAAACCAAGACCCTTTTTTGTCGCACTTACGCTTTAAATCTCACTTATTAGAAATTGCATTGAAGTAGCAAAAAGACAAAGTGTGGAATATAAACTAAGATGTCTACATGAATTATTCATGGCAATGTGGAAAAATTAATTGATACAGAAAGAACACTAAATGTCCAAGGAGTACTCCTTTTGATAATTTTCACTTTTTTTTTATAAAAAGAGGGAAAAAAATAAATTACTTTGAGTTCTCTCCTGCAATAACACATTTTCTCTTTGTCATATATTTCTCTACTCAGCCAGAGATCTCTACTGAACCCAGAGATATCAGTGACAAATCTGCCCTGGCTTATCTATTAATACAAAGAAAAGCAAAACAAAACAAGAAGACTTACCTAATACCCTAGAAACTTGGAGACATTATTTCCTACAGTAAGAGAAAAAATACCAACTTTCACTACTTCTAGCTGCTATCTAAAATTCCCAGGTACCTCATTTCCTTTTATGACAAAACCAAAACCTCCAATACAGAAGAGGTGCTAAAACCTTCTCTTGCTGATTAGGTAGAATTAGGAAAGGACTAATGATGTATTTGTTAATGATAACTATTAACAACTCACTAGATAATTTTCTATCAAATCAAAGAGTTCCATAGCTCTTCTGCAAAGAGCAAAATATTACAGCAACCATTTCTGTCACATGCCTGTGTGTGCAGTGGGGATTTAAAGTTAATATCTGAAAGACAAGTAATTAAACACCGCTGCAGATCTTGAAATGATTGCTCAGTCCAAACACTAGGAATATACATTAAAGCTGATCGCCCATGAGCCAGGGTTAAAATCACCCATCACTGTCAAACTATAGTCAGAGCCACTAGATAAACTTTTCATTTAGACATCAGTCATTTTCCTTCCCACTGAGTTCTACGTCTATGAATCGAGTGCTGCATTCATCTCATAGAAATTCCAGTTTGTGGTAGCTCTTGCCCAGAGGTGCTGGCTTTTCAGTGGAAGCTATAACGATTCAGGCTGCCAGCTCTGTCAGCCACTGGCCATAATGACAGTTGCAACAATTTCAGCTAAAACCGAAAGTCTCTGTGGAACTAAGGGAAAAATGTCTTTGCCACTGTATGGAAGGCAGATGTGTTGGTCAGTTGACACCGTACATTTAGAAGCATGCCTGACCATGATCAAAGTTACATAAGTGGAAGTTAAATACGTGAAAGATTAAAGGTGGAATTTCTATTTCCTTTCCATTTCTGTGGTCAACAGAAGTACAAATATTATGAAGTACCACAGTTCTTTATTATAGAATCATAGAAATATAGATTCGTAGTAATAGCACTGTAGGTAGGGTGAAGGATAAAAAAGGGAATTAACCCACCTTTATTTCTCTTAAATTCTTATTTCTATCTCTTTAGATTTTCCAGATGAGGTATTTCCTGATTCAAAATCAACTGAGTGAACAACTGAGCTTTGATTATGGATGCCTTCTTTTCATACAACAAATTGAAATTATCATGAATATTATTGAAAAAATTTTAATAAACTGGACTTGAAATACTGTGTAACTGTCATTTTTTTTAGCTTCAGTTACAGAACTGAAAATACATTGTTATTTTTTTTAATAAAAACAACACAAACATTTAATTGTCTCAGACTGTACAGAGAATGAAGACAAAGAAATTCAAGAAATAAATTAATTTTTTATATTTATTGTTTTTCTACAAAACACCATATTAATTTAAAAACTGATATGATTACAATTTTATGATTTCAGCTTAAATCTAAGAACACGCTTTGTTGTACGGAAGAAAAAGAAAATGCTCTAAACTAACAGAGAGGAAAATATTAATAATGTGGCAGCTTGATCTAATGAAGCCTATATTGGATGACCAAATAAAGGAAAGTGGCTTAAGGTGCTTTTGCTCTTTGTGCTGGATATAAAAACTGATTCAGAAGGTGTAGGAAGGACTTGACTGTGGTTACATCTTGCCCTCAGTTGTTTTCAGCCTCTTTTGAATCTGTCAGAGGAACTGTGAACTATTGTCCTCTTCCTGCTCACCTGTTCATGTTCTTCAGACAACATCTGTGAGGAAATATTAATGACAACAGTAGCTTTACCCTTCTAAAATGTACTTCATGGAGTAGGAGGACAGCATGACTGCAGCAGCAGTCCAATCTTGATCTCATCAAGAGATCTAGCTGAATGCATGAAAAACCATTTATAAGACTCAACTCGGGATGATGACAGTGCTACGCTTTCCCATGATAGGTTCTAGCTGAGATAGATTGTGAAAAAGCTGTACATACTCTGTATCATATTCTCAGGAGTTATCTGCTTGCTATTTGCAAATCTAGCAATAAAAAATTGCCTCTAGAGCCAGATTAACTGGCTAGTGAAAAATAATATTTTACTGCTAGTCTGCATCGCTGCAAAGTAGTAAGCAGACAAAGTACAGCAGTCAGTCTTTCTCCTTATAAAAAAGAATTTCTCCTCACTAAGTAAGAAAACTCAGAAAGGTTTACTGCCAGAAAATAACAAGGAGCCAATGGCAGTGTTTTTGGTAGTAATCAAAGATTGGCTTGTGAGAGTTGATTAGCACTTTTATACTAGGAGTGAAGGACTAGGAGCACAATACTGATAAAGTCATGTGTTTTATTGCTAGGGAGTGAGAAAGCTTAAAATGTCTAGGAAACTGCTCATATCTTGAAACTTCCTACCAATGGTAGAAGGCTATTCCACGTACCTACATCTTCCTGCCCAATTCCTCTCTATCTGATCCATACTAATCAAATCAGCTTCCTCGCCACCTTTCTTAATGCTGAGGCTTTTCTACTGTTCAGGCTTTGCTTCCTTGTACCATTGTTTTCCCCTCATATGAAATACTAAGTTTGTTAAGCAGAAATGTATTAAGAGGTAGGAGATTCTGTGTTCTCTTCCTAAGTCTATTGCTACCTTTTTCACACACAACTCATCTTACCTTCCCACATCTTTATGTAACCCCACTTGCTCCCTAAAATTATGATTCCAAATTCATACTTCAAAAGATAAATGCTGCTCAAAACACTGTTCTTAAAACAACATCCATTTGCTTATTTTAGTCAAGCCAGAACAGGAAATCTACTGAGTAGGTCTTCTTGCATCCTGAAAGAAAAGGCACATGATCTTGCATGATGTTGAACATCTTCTGGTATAGGCAGAGTGTGTTAACATTTGTTGAAGCCTACACGAACTCCAAGCTGGCAAAGTCTCTCTGTCTAGTTAGCAGTTTAGAAGACAAACCACTGTATTTCTAATAATTTGAAGAAAAATGACAGATGTTATTGAATAGTTCTTCTAATATACTGAAATCAGCTCTGGAAGGCCAACTATTACCACAGCACAAACAAGGAAATAATGACAGAAAACCAGGAAGGAATAAGGTTTAGTTAGTCTTGAAGAAAATATCCGTAATCTATTTTTGCCCAAAGAAGTTTTAAAAACGAACACGATGAAACAAGTATAAATGCTGATTTGTACTAATCTTTTTCTGTAAACATACTGCAGTAGCTTTAGACATATGGGCTTTGCAAATGGTATCCAAGCTGTGTGTAGTTCTAACCAAAAAAAAGCTGAACAGTTAGACTCATTATTTTCAATCCATGAAGAGAAATTAAGAAGCTCATA
Organism: Perdix hodgsoniae; assembly: GCA_035772895.1. NCBI lineage: Eukaryota > Metazoa > Chordata > Aves > Galliformes > Phasianidae > Perdix > Perdix hodgsoniae. Next base: position 5,688,084 of record JAPSGF010000039.1, read on the forward strand.
CAATTTACAGAAATAGTGTTTCACATTGAGAAAAACTCCCTGCTTTATTCTCATAAGTGACGTTAATTTACAAGGATGGTCAAACCATCAAAATCTGATTTCTCCTACATACTTGGCATATCAGAAACCAAACTTCTTTATTTGATATATATGAAGTTGTAATATCCAGAAGAGCATTTGACTTTGTCCTAAACATTTTTGCTAAGCAACATCATCAGAAGAAACTGAGAAGGTGATTAGAGACACGAATGGAAGCAAATCAGTAGAGACCGGTCATTTTATGGCCAGTTACATTTATCAGCATTAAAATCTAGAAAGTGTTAGTAAAAACACTGGAAATATGCTATGATTTCTTGGAATGAAAGGTCTATCCAGCTTTAATAAAGACATCAAAAATAGTCATGATCTGCTAAATACTAAAGGACCAGGTTGAGATCGTCTTACCCTGGCTTCCATGAGTTCAGACAGTCAGAACACAGCCAGAATATGAAACACTGCCCAGAAATTTATAGCAAATACTGTCAGGAAACTCGCAGAGCTTTATATAGCCCTCTTGCCATGCACTGCCTCCCAATTAACAGCTGATACCTTGTCTGGGTTATGGATTAACTATATTGCAAGAGCAGAGACATCTGCAAGGGGCACACCCACTGGGTCAGGCTAGCTCAGGCATCCCCGCCTCTACAGCCAACAGTATTGACAACCTCCTCTCTTTTCTGTATGTTCTTGTTGTGCGTTCTCACTTAAATACTGACCGTGGCTTTGGGGGTTGTGTTGGTGGTGGTTTTTGTGTTTTTTTATTTCCATTTTTCATGTTGCTCTTGATAAGCAACAGCCAAATAGGCTCACACATATGAATGTACTGATGAAGTAAAATTTCTCTAGCACAAAGAGCATATATTTTTGGACATTTTATAGATATTTTAAGACATTTTCTAAAAGTACTATAATTGTCGTAGAAAAAGAAAAGCGAGACTTCCATTAATTTTGTTATTAAATATCATTTTAAAATTATCTCTTTAAAAATCAATTTATGTAGCCTCTGCTTAAGGCTGCTCTTCACTCATAATTAGACATTCTTCCTTTCAGTATTTGATTCATGCAAAACAAAGGATAAGCCTTTTTGTCCTTGTAAGAATTGGTTGCTGAGGCTCAGTCAAATTTTTAAGAGTTTGAAACTCAGTCAAGTTATGATGAATTTAAGCAGAAATAAAGAGTATTGCAACTGAGGCCTGACTTGACTTGATAAGCAGCTACCCAGCAGCTTAGTCCTGCTAACTTTACCTTCTCATGCTTTTCCTTCAAGAGTTCAAAACCATGTTTGAGAAAAATTAGTTCCTTGCCTTGCCTCCACTCTGCGAGGATAACTTCCTTTGGACTTACTGAGCTGGGGAATTAGCTACAGTGCTTTTAGTTCACATCTACTATGTCCCTCATCCTACTTGATTTTATCTATTTAGTACCGTAGTTATTGATACACAGAAGATTGCAGTGAAATAAACAATATCTTCAGTTTTATATTTTAACCTTTAAAACCTTGTCAGTATGCAGCACTATGAAACTGAATGTAGATGCTGATCTAATCCACCTACTTTTCTGGTGACCAGATTTTCTGTAATAAAAATGCATATATTTGCTAGACTGACATATTCATTTTAAATACTTCTACTTTTCTTTTGTAAACTGACAGCAAATTTTCCATCCTTACTAACAGTATTTTCTTGTTTAAAAGATTTTCTTCATGCTAAAGAAGCTAAAACCTACATGACCTTGAGGATGATCAATTTAAATACAAAATTGGATTTCTATACACAGCAGTTTTTGCTCCTGATAGCCTCCTGTTAGATAGCCTTAAACAGATATTGACTCCCCAGTTGTTTAACCTTGCAATTTCTAAGATAAATATTGTGAAGTGTCTATATAAGAAACAAACAAACAAACAAACAAACAAACAAAACACCTTAGCTTGAATGTGCAATGCTTTCATTAATCCAAGTGAAATGTGAAGAGCTGCATATTTAAATGGCCGGGCAAATGAATTTATTGGTTATTTATTAACCAATTTTATTAATTTATAGCTTCTATCTGTTTAAAAGCATGCAGAAGTAAATTAGTAATGCAATTTTATTTTAAGATTGCTTATGCAGTTGCTCTGACTCTATTGAAAAAGCAGGTCCTTTCACTTGTATGTTCCATATGAGCAGCCAAAGCATAAGGAGAAAGCTGCAAACACTTCTGTCTGTCAGTTATTCTGGATTTAAATATTAAACTACCGTGTTATTCCAAGCCAGGAATTCAACAGAGAGGAAAGGTTTATAGGATTGAAGAAAGCAGAGACTACCTTGATAGAAGATATATATGCATGTATGTATATGTATGTATGTATGTACTAGGAACTGGTTCTAAACAATTCTTTTTTCAAAAAGATTGTTTTCATTAAATTGAATTCTCATATTCAGTTTTGCAGTTTCACACAATTTTCCATTTAAGGGTTTTGAAACACCTTGCAGCTACTGCTGCAATATCTCTATACTTCTGTGAAGGAGAGAGAAATTATTCTCGTGCGTTTTAGATTGATTCCGCACTGCTTGTAATAGGGGCAGGTTTCATCTTGATCATTGTCCCTGGGAGCAGAGATTGCTCATGTGTACAACCTATTTATGGAAAAGTTTATGTCTAGAGACTGCTACAAAGGAGACAAGAGTGATCTTAGCCCACAAAAGAATAGAGGAATTTAACGTGCAACAAAGATACAAAGTACAGAAAAGAAACGTTTGCATAGAAAAAAAGTATAACTTGAATATTAAAATCACCATTGTTCCAGAACTCAGAGGAGATTCACAAGGAGTTATCAATACATATCTACTCTGTAAAAGCAAACATTGGAATTGTTAAAATGTGAAATTGTGAAAATGAAGACAACTTGATGTTCTGCTTTTTTTGATTAGAAAAAAAAATCATTTTTTCATGCTCTAGATATTATCTCTACCTGTGTCATAAAACAAACTCTGTATTTCAGTTGTTAATATTGTGAGTATCATACTTATCCGGACATTTATGCTGAGCATCTGTTTTTCACACAGAGATATGCAGCCCTAGAGAAGTGAATAGTACAGAACTGAGGAATTAGTGGATGGGGTAATTGATTCTCATTAGTTTTGCAAAAGTTCTACACTGACCAAGCTGTAACTCCACTCCTATTAGTTCTTCAACTTCATCCAACCTAGAAGCAGTTGTGATGCTAGCATTACAGAAAAATAAGCCCAGGAAGATTCAGCTACTACAGCCTGTTTATCAGAATGTTTCTCTTCCTCTCACAGCTGTATTTTGTGGTATTTACTAACCTGTTTCTAGGGAAAATTAAGAGATGGATTTTACTTCAGTACCTCAATCTACTTGCTGAGAAGCAATTTGGATCAGCAGACTCCTTACTAAATCAAGAGGCAGTAAGTCAAGTGAATTTTCTTGTAAGGGTCCATCACTGCTTCTTGCTGGAGAAAGCAGGAAAATTCACTTGCCCCGCAAAGTCATCAAATACTGGATTTGCTGATTTCCAAAAATTTCCATTGCCCCTGTGGACTGTCCTCAGATTTGGGGCAAAAGCCTTCTCTACCTTTCCTGCTGAACCTGTGCCATTGTGCAGTGAAGTATTTAGTGGGGCCAGAAAAGGGAAATACAAGCGTAAGTAAGAGTCGTTTATGACCCACACGTAAAGGACAAGGCGTGAGGGTATGGGAACCCTAAATTCTGGTCCTTGTTGCATAAATATTTCTGTGTTTTGCTCCCTCCCATGAAGCTATTATTGGGTAAGCAGCCTGTGACGCAGGGTGCTAATCCTGCTCACAGCTGAAGCCTCTCTCTGTTGGCACTCGTCTCAAAAATTTGTTCTCTTTTTCTCAGGGCCCTACAACATTCTTATCTAAGCTGTCTCTAGCTTTCTTCTTCATCTGTTTTTGTACTGCTTCTAATGCTTCTTTGTTCCCACACATGCAAAGACACATTAGGTCCAATGAATTCTTTGTGCCTTGAGTACACCGCACATCAGTGCAGCACAAGACTCGTAAGGCTGGCACGTCTGGGAAATATTGAGCCTCCTGCGCATGCAATCCGACGTCTGGGATTTCCATGCTGGCTGTGTTCACCAGTCCTGGAAAAATACCTACGTATTTTGCACAGACCAGCTCCCTTTTCAACTTGAAGTTTGTAATGCACTGTAATTAGATCACTTTGCATCTTTCGATAAGCTAAGCAAGCTGAATCTTAGTCTTTCATCACATCTTATATTGCGCAGCATCATTTCTAGCACTGAAATTGCTTTTAGAATTCCCGTCTGCATGATCTCAGATTTGTGAATAGCGTTTTAAAAATACGTCCACAAGAACTGCACGCCTCATTCTAAAATCCATCTTGGCAAAGCTACACACAGAAGGTAACACCCCATCACACGCCTCATCGGTAACAGACATGACCAAAAGGCAGTGTTTCCAGATCATAGGAAACATTATGTTTTTACAAACTGTTCTCATCCAAATCGCAGTGTTGTTTGGGGTTGGTTTTTTTTTTTTTTTTTGGTGGAAACTTCTGGTGAATTAAAAGTATTCTGACCCCTGCAGGTGCTTTGGGAGACTGACGCTAGTGGGCTGAGGCTGAGGAAGGGATTTTTGAGGAAACAGTGAAAATTTTTCAGCATTTTACAAAAGTTCTTGCTCACTGCGCTGATGCAGCCATTGATACAACACCGCCAGTCTGCCATAACGTTCAGTCTGACTGTAATATGACCTTCAGAGCTCTCCTGACTAAATACTTTCCAGAACACAACGATGTACCACGCTTTGTTTGTTGTCAAATGCATGGGTTGTTTATACCAAAACGCAGTACCTTTATGAGATCAGCTTATCATTTACTTCCCAAATCTGTTCAAAAATATAACACAGTTCAAATACTGCTGCCCAGTAGATGGCTGCTTCTCATTGTCCATTACTTTTTGAGGTATGTCAGCTAAATGGCCCTAATCCATGTAATGTATGCTGTATCCATAGTGTTTCATCACAGTAATGATGTACTAAAAGGCACAGACCAAGACAAGTGCCTTGCAAACTACTGGGGCTAATTAAAACATTTGTAGCTCTGGAAAAACAAACTTTTACAACTTAGATTAAATTCTGAATTGATCAGGGGACAGACAGCTACTCTGATACAAAGAAAACATCATTATTTTTAATATAGAAGGCAAACATAGGAAACGCTTTATTTTCCAGCATCACACTGCCCTACTGTTTCCATCAGTAATGGGCCTATGCTGGTAGCGGGGAGCCTTGATACTAGAGGACTAGAATACAAGTCAGTCAATCACAGTGGTTTTACACAGCAAAGAGAGGCATCATTGCTGACAGAGCTTCACGTTAGCGCTTCTTCCGTTACCGGTAGCCTGTCTGCTACGTTGCCCTCCCAGAGCAGGTCTCCAGTTGACATCAGAACTGGCTCTTCTGGGAAAGTGGATGAGTGTTTGGAACTAGAGAAACCATCCATACCTTGGCACCCTTCTTAATAAGGGTTTTAAGTTTCCAGAACCTCTCTCCTTAAATTCTCTACATCATTGGCACCAGCGTGCACAACTGAAGACTTTCCAGGCTCAGCATTGTGCAGCTGACATAATCCCACCTGCTGACTAAATGACTTCATTCTCTAAATCTCCACAACATCACACACAGATTCTGATAGCGGAATAAGTTAATCCCACAGCCTTCTCGCTACCCCTGCGAACAAAACTAAAGCGAAGCGGATGACCTTTCTCCTCGGGCGCTGCCGGTTTGGGAGAAGGCGGCTCCAGAGGCTCTGCGAGCGGGCCGTCCGCCCGTGGGCACCGCCGCTCGTTCCGCAGCCCCTCGGGACGCTCCTCCGGCCCGGCCCGCAGCGCAGCAGAGCGCCGGGCGCGCCGCCTCCTGCCGGCCCTTCGGAGCCGAACCGCCTCACCGCGGGCGGGCAGCGCCGGGCCCCGGACCCTCCGCCGGGCCCAAGGCGGCAGCGTCGCCGCAAACGCGGCTCTCGCAGCGGCGGCCGCTGCCTTCCTCCCCCGCGAGCGCGTCTCGGGCTCCGAGCCGCGCAGTGGACTGAGCCGGCTCGTTTACCGGGCTGCGGCCGTCGGCGCAGCTAGAGGAGCGGCGCGGGCTCCGGGGACGGGACGGGGCGGGAGGCGCTCGCCCTCCGCCGCGCAGGGGCCGAGCGGGAGAGGAGGCGCTCCCCGTCCCGGCGCCCCGCTCCGTCGGCGGACGGGCGGAGGAAGAGGAAGAGGCTCTCGCGGCCCCGAGTCCCCTTCACGGCTCCCCCGCCGTGGCTGCGCCCACCGCGGGGCCCGCGCCCACTACGTCCCGGCGTCCCTCGGAAGCGCGCGCTCCCCTCCGGCCGCCGCCGGCCCGCGCCCGGATTCCGGCGCGCCCGCCTCGATCCGCTCCGATCCCGGAGCTCCGGGCGGGGGAGGGGAGGGGCGAAAGGGAGGGGGTGGCCGCCGCCGCCGCCGCCGTGGGGCCCAGGCCGCTCCTCGCCTCTGCTGCGTCTCTCCCCGGCCCCGGCATCTGGGGCGGCGGGAGGAGCGGGCGGAGCCGGCCGAGGCGGCGGCCAATGAGGAGGCGCGAGCCGGCGGGCGGGGCGGGGCGAGGGCCATCGCCGCCCAATGGGGGAAGGGCGGAGGACGCACTCGGAGCGGGGCGAGCCGCAGGCAGGAGGCGAGTCGGGACTCGGGCTGCGAGCGGGGCAGAGGCGCCGCCGCACCCAGGGGCTCGCAGCCGCTCGCGCGGGATCGCCGCTCCTCCGGCGTGGACGGGGCCGGCAGCCGGCGGGCGAGGAACGCGCGGACCGACGGACGCCGCTTCCCGCGGGGGACAGCGGGCGGAGCCGCCGCCGCCGCCCGGAGCAGAAGTTTGGCTGGAGCGGCCGCCGCCGAGAGAGGAAACTTTCCTCGGGGGGCCGGAGGCGGGGGCGGCGGGAAGGAGCCGCCGCTCGGCGGCTTTTCGCGGCGCGCTCGGGGGCTCCGGCGCGGCTCCCCCCGGCGCGGGCCGGGCGGCGGCGGCGGCCGGGATGTACCTGGCAGCGGTCTCGGCGGGGAGGAGGCGGCCGGGCGGAGACGGCGGCGGAGGTGGCGGCGGCTGGCACCTGGCGGCGGCGGGGTGGCTGCTGCTGCTGGCGCTGCTGCTGGGCCAGCCGGGGACGCGGGCGCTCGTCTGCCTGCCCTGCGACGAGTCCAAGTGCGAGGAGCCCAAGAGCTGCCCCGGCAGCATCGTGCTGGGCATCTGCGGCTGCTGCTTCATGTGCGCCCGGCAGCGCAACGAGAGCTGCGGGGGCGTCTACGGGCTGCACGGCGCCTGCGACCGGGGGCTGCGCTGTGTCATCCGCCCGCCGCTCAACGGCGACTCCATCACCGAGTACGAAGTGGGCGTCTGTGAAGGTGAGGAGCGGCCGGACCCTGCCCTCCGAGCGCCGCGTTCTCTCCCTCCCTCCCTTCCTTCCTTCCTTCCTTCTCTCCTTCTAGTCCCCGTCCCAGGTGCGGAGCCCCGCTCCGCCCGGCCGTGCGGCAGCGCGCAGTCGTGCCGCCGGCTCGGTTCGGGACGAGCACCCCCAGCCCCGCGGCGAGAGGATGCCTCGGCCGCTCCCTGCCTCCTCCGCCGGTGCCCCCAGCGCGTTTCCCCGGCGCGGCAGCGCAGCGGGATCGGAGCGCTGCGTGCGGAGCTGCCCCGCGTCGCTTCGCGTGCTGTTGTGTTCTGCCGTGTTCTGCGCGCCCCGCTCCACTGCGAGGGCGTCTTCCGAGCCGTTCCGCTTAGGAGGAGAGTATTTGAAAGTTTCGCCCTTAGTTTTGGTAGCTTGCGGTGACGTCGGGCTCTTCCAATTTGGTTCTCTGTGTAGTAGCTCGCTGGCTCGTTAATAGTTTATGTCAAGCCAGCCAGCTGTTAGTACCCCGCTAGAATTCCTTGATAAGAGAGGACCTGGGGACAGCTTGCCAGCCTGAGATCAGGGGAGGTCAGCACTGCGCACATGATGTCTGTTCCGGATTCCTTCTTCTTAAGGAAACACAAAGGCTGATCATCTGTTGTAAAGTTTTTCCTTCCTGTTCCTGTCAATATCTGCCCGCCTGTCTGCCCACACACGCTCACTGTACGATAAGGCATGCCTGTGTTTCGCACATCAGGAGCGAGCCCCATGGCGGGACAACTCGCAGCCGCTCCAGCTGTATGTCTGCTGCTTATGAAGTGATGAACTGGTGTGAAGCGTAAGCGATCTGCTCACAGCTCCTCTTCAAATGTTGAATCTATCAGGGTCTCTTAAGAGTTCTTTCATATGTTATTTCCGACAAGGCTAAAGAGAAGCAGTTCAGTCTGTCTTGTCTTGCTTTGTCCCTCCAGCTTGTTTTTCCCCCGGGCTGAGGGAAAACATGGCGCTGTACAGAGCTTACAAATAACCAGTAGTTTGGAATATGTAGAAATGTATGTGAGACTTCGAGTGTGAGCTTCGACAATTCTGGAAAATAAGAGCGGGGCTTGCTGCTCTTGACGGGTAGAGGGCAGTAGAAAGTCCAAAAAGCTGTTGCAGACGGAGTGTCCAAAACCTGGCCTTTAAAATGATACACTGTTTTGAGAGAACTAAAACCGATCTTTCTTAGCGGGCAGCTGACCTTGCTTCTGGCACAGGTGCTCCATTACTTGCTGCTCCATTCATCTCCGTTAAGGGTAAAATGCAGACTGCAGCAAGCCAGGTGTCCTGTCTGTTGTTGCTTGCATAGGAGCAGCTACAGGGTTAAAAGCCCCGTTAAAGAATTAAAAATGCTTCTAAACTGCTTTGAAGACCTTCACTGAGCCATGAGGTTAAATGTGTGTGTTGCTGTAGTCTCTCCTTTTTTTTTTCTTTTTTTTCTTTAGTGTGTATTGGTGCAGTTGTTTTCAAATAGAAAAGTACTTTAAAAGACCTACCTAGTTTTGAATGGATTTTTGGTTTTACATGTTTTGAAGTAAATGCTTGGCTTGAACTGCTGTCCTCTTGTTTAAAAGGTCTAAAAGCTTCCAGTCTTCAAACGTCTCAATGTTCTAGCTCCCTTACTGTATTGAAGTATGGATGTCTCTGGCAGTTTAGGAGTATTTCATTCCTCTGAAGTGATGCAATCTGTACGTTGCTGTAGTTCAACTCGTAACACGTCCCATCTACTGTTGAAAATAGTATGAAGCATTTGTTGGCAAGATTGCATTTCAATTAGTGTTGTGGTTAGAAACTAGTTCCAGCTGTCCCTATAGGAATAGTTGTGGAGATAAGCTATCTATTTAATTTTCATTCTCGTAAATGAAAAGTAACTGAGCTGACCTGTCAGCCTAATAAATAGTACTGGAATACCTATTAGGGAATTGTCAGGAAACTGCCTCATTCTAAGCAACAAAAGCAAATTCATTGTTTCTTACAGCATGTATTGTGTATGAGTGGTGGCAGCAAGGGGGAAAAAAACCCAAGCCAAACAACAACAACAACAAAACCAGGACTTAAAGTGCTGCCTCTGCTCTCTGAAATAAAGTTGATTAGCTCTGTGCTTTTAATTGGTGTGATTGAAACTGTTGGGCAGTTTACCAACACTCATGAAACGGGCTGGGCTTGTATACCTGATGAATTAATAGCACTGAGTGATGGTTTTCATTTATCTGCTAACAGGATAAAGGCTGCTTTCCTCTTAATACAGTCTGTTGGGAGCGAAAGCCCTATGTTACCTACTCTAGTTCAGGGAAGGGGGAAATGGAGGTGACTTACAGAACTGTGTGAATAGAAACTGATGTATTTACTCTCCTTCCTGTCTCTAGCCTTCTCTTTCACTGCAATTTTTTACACTGAAATGACCCCTACTGGTTACAGTTATAAGCTTTTCTTTGTTATTATTTTGACTCTTGAATGGGATGCTTTGGTTTAGTTCAGGGTACCAACACATAATGGATTGAAAAACTCTAAGCTGTAATTACGCCAGGTAAAAATACTTGCCTATTAATTTGATATTAGTATTCCATCAAAACGTTGTAAGAACACTCAGCATAAGTGAGCTCTGTGACACCTGATGGAGAAGTTTCCATGGAATCTGTCACTAATGGTTGTTGTTTTTGTTAAGCTGGCACTTACTGATGAAATCTGTTATTAATTCTTAACTTCTTTTCTTCACCCTCCCAAGTGCTGAGGAAAGCGCTCAGTCTTCTCACCACATTCACTGTGCAGGTCTTTGAGCAGTTCTAAGGCTCTGTGGCATTATTGCGGTGTCTGTAAACGCCTTTCCTGCATTTATTATACATTCCTGTAGTTGTGTTCTTGGTAAAGAATAATTCTTAGGTCAGTTTCTCCAGACACGGCTGAGTACTTCTGAAGGGTGACCTTGAGAGGCTTCGAACACCTCCAGCCTCTGTTGACTTTCCAGGAGAGCTGTTGGGTTGGTTTGTTGAAGTGTCAGGAGCACAGAGCTGGCTGAAAGCCAAACCTCTCGGCGTCAAGAAACTGTGAGCTCTGTGCAGGGACAGCTCTTGTTCTCTGTGTTTGAGTGAAGATCCGGAGCCACCTCCAAATTAGACAAGAGCTCTCCAGAAACACGTTGGCCTTGGCTTCTGCATTAGCCAGGCTTTGCGGAGCTCTGTCTTTCTGGAGTATGGGAAAGCCTCGGGAAAAGCTCTGGAGTAGGGGTTTGGTTTGTCTGTGAAGGCGTTTCTTGTGATGACTTTTCCTGTCTCTGTTTTTACACTTCTGCAAATTCTGGTGCTCTTGGATGAAGAGGCCTTGATTGCTCTGCTAAGCTATTCTAAAGCATAACAGAAGTGTATGAAATAACACTGAAAATGGGCTGGAATTAGTTCATTTTTAATTGTGTAATAAAAGCATGACTAGTTTTAATGATACATTTGAAATGAAGAGTTAGCAAATTGGCTAGTTTTCCTGTATACTTAAGTTCCTTTAAGAATATACTTCTATATTAGACATCCTTATATAGGTTTGTTTTTTATTAAAGAATCTTCAAACTTGCTAGATAGGTTGGCCAGAACTACTGAAATGATTGCTTGTAATTTCTGTACCCCTAAGCATGTTTGCTGTTTTAAGTACCCTCTAGCTGATTCAAGAGCACTTGCTTAATTTAACTTCTTGCATAGTATTTAGTCAACCCGAATGTCATTTGACTGACAGATATATTTTACAATAATTACTCCATCAGTGTGTTTCAAAAAATGCCTGCCTCTTCCCATCCTTTCTTTGCACTGCCCCCACAAGTATCCTTAATCTCAGTGAATAAAATTTAGAGCAGCATGCAGAAAGGACCACGTGTTTCTGTTTTAATAAACTAAACACTTTGCAGAAGTGACCTATGAAACATCTCATGACTTGCAAACTGCTTTCGTTTGAGAATTCATTTAATCCACAGGGAACACAAACGTGGAAGTGGTGAATTCAGAGTTTTGCCCAAGATGTTATGTGACAGATGTTCTATACAGCCTTGCAGAATTACATCTTGGCTCTTCAGCGTATATGAATATAATTTGGAAAATGACTAATGCTGACATAGAAAGCTTGTGTGTATGGAGAAACCAATATAAACTAAGATGTGAAGATAACTTTGTATAAAGGCTATCTAGATTAAATTCCACATAAGCATACAGATGATTAAAAGGTGGTCCCTGAGGGAATTATCTAAGTAGACTAGTTTTGCCATGCTTCATGTATGAAAATGAATGGAAGAAGCAGTTCACACCTTTGCCAGAGGCAATATTCATTCTCCAGCAGCTTTCATTGGTTGTACTAGGTACTTCTGAGTCTGCAAATTGTGTTGATGCTATATAGGTAATGAGAGTGTAGGTCTTACAGCCAGAAAACAAGCAGAATTGGACATAGCTGGGGACAGGAAGAAGGGCAGTGGCTCACAGGTGTGCCTGGATTCCCGCACAGTGGCTAACTTCTGAAACTGTATTCTTTGTCTAGCTTGCACTGGTACTGATATTTTCCTTGCAACAAAGTGAACATAAAGGTTGTACTACAGCATATGCTATCTCCTCTCTTCAGGCTTTTGTTTTTGTTTAGTCTGTTTGTTTCTCCTTTCAGAAAGGCTGTTCCTCAGAGTGGCTGAGGTTGGAGGGGACCCTTCGTTCCCCTCCCAGCTCAAGCAGGGCCACTCAGAACAGCCTGTCTAGGACCTTGTCCAAGAAGCTTCTGAAGATCTCCGTGGGTGAAGGCTCCTGCTGTGTTCCAGTTTGTGTCTATTGCTTCGTGTCCTGTCACTGGGCACCGCTGAAAAGAACCTGGCTTTGACCTCTTTGCACCCTCTTTTCAGGGATTTCTATACGCTGATGAAATCCCCTCCATGCCTTCTCCGGGGGAAGATACTCCAGTCTCCTCGTCATCTAGGTGGCCCTTCACTGGGCTCGCTCTCATGTGTCCATGTCTCTCTTGCAGTGGGCAGCCCAGACCTGGTCACAGCACATCAGGCGTGGTCTCACCAGTGCTGAGCAGAGGGGAAGGTTCACCTTCCTTGACCTGCTGACAACTCTCCTCCAGTGAAGCCCAGAACACCATCACCCTTAGCAGCAGGGAGATGCTGCTGGTCAGCTTGGTGTCTGGATAATTGCCCTGATGGTATTACATGTGCTAGCACAGAATGTGCTGCTTTGATGGTGGGAAGAGCCAATCTTATGTCTATCTCTAAGTTGATATTCAGAAAAGCCTTTTTGGTGCTAACTCTAAATCCAGGGAATTTTTGTAACTTCATCAAAATGTTCTGTAATTCTGGTATTCTGTGATTCTGTGTTAATATCTGGGGGCAAAAGTGACAAAAGTTTTGGAATATCAGCTTTCTTCTAATAGTGCAGGTTCTTCTGAATACAGACAGCTTTATTCATGGCACCGTTCCAGAATTTATCTTAGAGAAAACTTTTTCTACTGTTGTCCACTCTGCTTCTGATGAGCAGCGTCAGCAAACTGCCTGTCAGCTGCTTGTTTGTGATGGAGTTACAACATATGGCTGTACATGCTGGCTTCTGAGTTATGTGGGCACAGTGTGCAACTTGGAAATACGTTGGAAATTCAGCCTCCTTTGGAAAACAAACACAAAAGCTTGGCCCTTTCCTCTGGCTTCTTCCAGGTTTTAGTGTGTTGTTGTTGATGTTTTTCCTGTTGTTTTTTAGTTTTCTAGAGCTGAAGAAAAAATCTGCTAGGACAGCTGAAACGTTGCTGTCCATGCTCATTCTAATCAACAGAGTACTGGCAGAGGCTCTGTCTGACAGATTAAGTCCTGGTACACTGCATAATGTTTTCAGTCAACTATTTACAAACAAGATGTGGTGTTGATCACAAGATTAAAACAACTTATTTGCAAGTCTATTCCAGGTTCTTAAACGTCTAGGGGTCAGATGTCACATCTTAAATTCTATTGTTTCAAGCCATTTTTTGGGCAGAAGCTGTTGGAAGTGTACCTAAGTCTTGTTAGAAGAACCCAAATGGTGACACTTTAGTGGCTTTATTTTGATTGTGTGATTTTTATTTCTTTTTTTTTGTTTGTTTTTTTGTTTATTCTAGAGTAAAGGGAACCTGGAAGACTGTAATATAGTAGGCAAGGGAAAACTGGCTATTAAAATGACTGGCCAAGTCATGTGCTTCACTTTGCACTTCCATTTGTTTCTTTACTTTCCTCATGGCTTCTGTGGGGTTTCTGATAATGGAGTGGAAAGCTGGTTTGTGTAAATACTTTCTGCATTCTTCAGTGTGAAATAACTGCCTTGAGACACTTGGAGAGCTGCTGTGGTGAAAATCTTTCACTTTATTGGCAATGTAATCACTTAAGATACAAGTTCTAGTTTGAACAGGACGAAGCAAGAGCTCAGATTTAAGACAAGCCTTATAAGTATGGTTTTTCTAAACTGTCTAAGTGTTATGGTATAGTTTCTCTAGCTTTAGCTAGAAGTTTTATTAGGAACTTTATAAAGCCCTTTTGCGCTAACACGCATTCTGCAGGAAGATTTGATCTTGAAGAGCAGACCCTTCTAAAAGGTGGAAAAACTGCCTTATCATAAAACTGTTAGTGTGCCTGACCACAAAACGTTCTGCCGGCTTTGGTCCCTGACTCATGATTTCATTGAAGGAATAAGTTGTGAGGTGGGAGAGGATTGCCGCCAGTACATAAGCACAAATTCACTTCAAGGCTAGCCTTTCCCTCTGCTGCTTTTCAAGGTCTGGGGCTGGGTTTCAAGCATTCTTTAGTGGTGATTAGTCATTTCTATTGTTCAGCTCCTCCAAAACATGAATTTCCTTTCCATCATTCTCTTTTCCTGTTCAAAGTGAAGCCAAAGCCTACTGGCAAGAAGTATTTCCTTTTTTTCTTTTTTCTTTTTTTTTTAATTTTAGAAAATCTGTAGAATGTTTTCAGAGTCTCATACCATCTTAATGAATACCACTTATTGTAAATACTTCTGTGTGTAATAGTGCTTGGGTCTGGTTTGATAGAGAAGCTTTTGGCAAGTTCTCCTTCCCTTCCCAGGGGACAGAGCCTTAGGAAGCAACTTCAAGTGACTTCTCTGTTACTTGAAATCCATTCTCTCCCCTTTCAAATGCAGGATTTGAAAGGACTCTATTAAGTCTGATTTTAGACTTCCATTTTCAGACTGGTAATTGATGGTCTCTTTGATATTTCTTTATATTCTTAAGAATGTACCTGTTATGCTTTAGAAAGCCTGAAATAATTGAGTAACATGCTACAGTTAAATGTAAATGATGGGAGTTGATTCAGTACATCTCATGTACTTAAGGATTATTGTGGATGCAATGCTTATGCATTTGTCTTCAATAGTGCTACATTAGTGACTACTCCAGTGTGTGGCTTGCGTTTTTGAGGTGATGCAGTACCTCTGTGAAGCATAAAGGAGAATAGTATGTAGTTCTGGTTTTTGTTGGTGGTTTATTGGTTTTTTGTTTTTTTTTTGAAGCTGACATTCAGTAGATGCCCAGACAAGAAGAGAAAGCAAAGAAAATGAAAGAGAAGATTTGTGGCAGCAAAAGTAATTGAACCTTGAAGGATGGAGAGCCAACATGAGCAAACAATGGAGAAGTCTTTAACAGGGTTTTTCCTTATATATCTAATTGTAGCAGTTTTGAGATCTTTTGCATGTGGGGGTAATCAGTGCTGTATATTGAGATACTGTGTAATTCAGGAATAAGACCCCAAGTTGGTTTTTAGTCATTACATGTTCCTGGGAACAAATGTGTTAAACTGAGCAGTGTATTCTAATTGAAGCCCTGTGTTTCTATCACACTCCATGATTACTCTTCGGATTTGTCTGATTACAGCTTCCAGTTCTTAAAAAAAAAAAAAAAAAAAATGTCACTCTGTATTTGTGCCCACTTATTTGTGAGTAAATCTGTATTCTGCAAACAGCTGTTGCAATGTGGTGATGTGAGTG
The DNA here is from genome assembly GCA_035772895.1 of Perdix hodgsoniae. Classification (NCBI taxonomy): domain Eukaryota; kingdom Metazoa; phylum Chordata; class Aves; order Galliformes; family Phasianidae; genus Perdix; species Perdix hodgsoniae. Next base: position 5,703,521 of record JAPSGF010000039.1, read on the forward strand.
CCTGTATGTAGGATTTGGCATGGAAGAAGTCGTGGAATGCTGCTTACTTGAGGCATATTTCTTGGGTTGTTTCCCAGACTGGACCTGTTGTTTAAGGACCTCTTACTCAACTTGTTAATGCTTTAATCCTCTTCCCTACTTTAGAAGCATGCTAAGACAGGACTTGGTAGTTCAGTAACATAGAGCTGTACTTGGATTGTTTGCAAGCTGAAAATATTTGCTTTGCAGAAAGCAAATCATTATGTGAATGATGGAAGAAAATGAAAAAGGTTTGGAATGAATACGATCCTTCCCCTCCCATGTCTTCCTTATGTTATGAGTGCACACTTGGAAGAATTCAGAAAGCATTATGTCCAAGGTTTACTCTGGTCTGAGTAAATGCAGAACTATTTTAATGTCTGAAAACAGAGCTTGCCTAAATGAGTTGGAAAGAATGAAGAACTGTATGTAGATATAAATGATCTGAAAGAGTGACTTTTAAGCTATTGTTAGCAGACTGCTTTGAGCCTTTGAACTGCTTCTAGGCATGAGTGTGAAAGACAGTTGAGTTGGCTGTACAACAACAGTCCAGTGTAAATTCAGGCCTGCTAAAAAGTGGTCTTTTCCTTTTCTTGCTCCTACCTGATCATGCCAGCACAATGAGGTGGTGGAAACTGCAGCTAAACTCAGATCAGTCGGGATGAAAAACAACCATTTAATTTTGGGCTGCTTTTCAGCTGGACTGTTTCTAAAGGCTCAAGAATGTAAAACCTAAATATATTTGTTTGTGTGTGTGTGTCCCAGAAGTGAAATAGTAGATAATACATACTGGGGTTTGAGAGGCTCTAATTGTTTTATTTGGATTTTGTCAATTCTACTTGTGACTTAAGCCAAATGGAGATGTATTCAGAAATGGTTATAGATCAGTTCACTTTTTTTTTTCTCACATTATCCACGTTTCTTAGAAGTATGCATGAAAGAGCTTTTGCATGAAAAGAAAACCACAGAAGCAGTTAAACAGAACACACAGGAAAATGCATGCTGCACGCTGCTTGTGAGTCGTCCCAGGTTTCAGAATCATTAGTGTGTACAAATTTATTTCTTGGAGTAGTCCACAGAACTTTGGGAATAGTAGGAGTGAGGATTCATGGTTCACAGGTACTAGACTTTGTTCAAGATGTGGTTGTATATCTGACCTGTAAAGGAGTGAGCATGCTGTGATGGACTGTCATGTATGTGCAACAAACAGAGCATTAAATGCTTTTACCTTAAGTAACTTACATTTCAAATCAAAGTTAGACACTGGATTTGGGCCTTCTAGTTCACGTGAGTGCTTTCATGTGATGATATGATTTATTCCAAGGAATTTAGTTCTGCCTACACTGGTGTGACTTTTGAGGATTCATTCTAACTGATGATTGGGAATCACTTAACAGAACCTTTAACTTCTGCTTCTGTTCTTGGAAATACAAATTCAACTAGGGAAAGGAGTCTTGCATAGATTTACTAAACTCCAGTAAGCTTTTTTTTTTTCTTACACATTTGCTACTGCATTGATGGAAACCATGTTTTCCAAACTGAAATGTGTGAAAAGCAGTCTGCTAAGAAATGCTTAAGCTAACACTGGGTTTATGTTATTCCTGTATGGATGTGACTTTTTAATATTTACTTGCGGTAATGAAAAATACCTTGGTTTGTGAGTTGTTGCCTGCAAGTATTCCTTGAGGATTTCTCTTCTCTTCTATCCTTTTAAAGACTACTGAGCTTTTTTTTGAGGGCTGTGGTATTGATGACTTAAGTACACCTAGGACTGGGCCAGGCACTTCTTGTGTATGCTTTTCTGCTTCCTCCTTTAAATCCATGGGAGTTGGCAGATATCAAACATCTGTAATGGATATTGGATAAAACTGTGGATAGTTCCAGGGCTTCTGATGCTGCTGCATCAAAATGGTCATTTGTGAGTAGGGGACTGCTCTGCTTTCCGCTGCATTCATAGGTGAGCCTCTTCTCACCTGAAGCAAGCAGCTGTTGCATAACAGGGACTCTGCTGTTTGCAGCTTCTGTTCTTCTCTGAAAAATTGATTGCTGAAATGCTATAGGGCAAATCGTAGTCTCTGTGCCCCATCTATCTGCACTGAACTGATTTCTAGAGCCTGGTGGGAGAGAGCAGCTCAGGGAGCTGAGCATTAGAGGCCCGGCAGTCATGAGTAGAGATGGCTGTGCCCTTATGGGGGTCTGGGCTCCTGATCTACAAACAGGCAGAGGATGAGGTCCTGTGTGTCAGAAACAGGGGACGATTCAGCAAACAATTAGAACAATTCTTTTTCTTAAGACCATTAAACAGTCTGATTTGGATGAAGCTGTGGTCTGGTACAGAATTTGGCACGCTGAATTTTAAAGCACAGCTATAGCCTCTTTTGTTCTTGTTACGTGGATTACTGCTGTGATTTGTAACATACAAATTGTCCAAGCTGTATTCCGGCTCCTCAAAAACAGGATATATTATTGTTCTCAAAATTCCCAATGTTTTGTTTTTTTTTTCCCTGTGCATGCCTGGCCTCATAATCATGAAAACTACTGAATCTGCACCTTCTCTCGAAAGAATTTCAGTAATTTCTCTTTGTGAACTTCTGTGCTTCCTTTGACTTTTATTGATACACTTGCTCTGTGGGCTGATTGGTCAACTTACTAAATTACTTCCTGGAGTTAATGACTATTCTTCCGTGGCTATTTTTATGGAGTAAAACAGCCATGAGATTCCCATGGATGCTCTCTTTTTCATGTCTAAAATTGGTTGTTTATTTGGTATTCTTTGTCAGAAAGGTGTTCAGCTGGCTTTTAACAAATAATAAGTAGCTGGATATAGAGGGAGGAACATGCTGGTGAGAATCTGCTGTGATGCTTTCTCTAGATCATCTACTGTACTTCGCTTTAACTGGTTTTTAGAGGGGGGGGGGAAAAAAAACAAAAAAAAAAACCCCAAAAAACAAAAACCTCTTTGTGATTTCCAGGTATTGGGTGTGTGGAGGTGTGGGATTTTTTTTTGTTGTTGTTGCTTTTTATTTGTTTTTCCCCAAACAGACAGGCTAACTGATATTCTGCACATCTCTCTGAGCAGAAAGTATTTACGCATCAATTTCAGTGTGTGTATTTACTGTCAATTTTTAGGCTTTGGTTCAGTGTCAGACTGCTGAATGACAAAACAGTTCATGTTTGGTTGCAGTCTGCTTTGCTGAAGGGCAGCTTCTGATGCTCATTCTAAGGCGTAGCTTATAGGGTATCTGGGACTAAGAATTGCTTAACGGGAATTCTATTAATCCCGCAAGTCTTCATTTCTTCTTGTCAGTGGAACTGTGTAGGGAGGGGACACGAGTCAGCTGAGGACATATGTTCCTTCTGAACAATGCATAAGTGTAGATAAGAACTACTGCTTCCCTCTCTGTCAACAGTGCCTGGGTCAGCAGGTTTGGCTGATGGCATGGCTTCTGTTCAGTGCCTGGTCCAAAAGCAGCTGCACTATGGAGTCAGCTGAGTGCCCAGCCTGTTCAGCATGCCTGCTTGTTTGGCTGCAGTATCCAAACATGTCTGGGTCTCTGCTTTCCACATGCTCCTAAGGTCAGAGTCTGGAGTGATGTGTTCTGAACAGAAACATGGCAGTACAACCATCTGTGTCATTGCACATGTTGCCATGCAGCTTGTTTGCTTAGACAATGCCGTGTTTGCCCCTTCTTTCATTAAAATAGAGAAGTGCTCTGCAGGGATTCTCTTGTCAGTACATATAGGTTATTTTGTCATTTACTTCTCCAAAATAACTGTTTCAGCATGAAAAGTTCTAAATCTTGCAAGCAGGGAGTGTTTGTAAGCTGTATATTTCAATCCCTGTCTTCTTTTTAAACAAACCTGAGCAACAAGAATGCCTTGTAGCTGGAAGATGTTTTGGCTTTTTTAAAGTGTTTCTTAGCAGGATCCCTGTTGAAAACTTGTTTGTTGATAGTATATAAATCTGGGGTGAACTACTAGAATCTGCAAGGTGAAAGCTGCTGTGGAATGTAGATTGATGTAGAATTTGGAAATAGTTTTAGAATCATAGAATCCTTAGAGTTGGAAGAGATCTCTGAAGGCCATTTAGTCCAACTCCCCTGCAATGAACTGAATGCACCACAGATTGCCCAGGGCCTGATCCAGCCTCGCCTTGAAAGTCTCCAGGGATTGGGGCATCAACCATGTCTCTGGGCAGCTTCTTCCAGCACCTTAATACCCTCACTGTAAAAGATTTTATTTATTTATTTATTTTTCTTATATCCAACCTCAATCTACCCCCCTTTGAGCTTGAAACCACTTCCCTTTGTTCTGTCACCACAGATCCTGCTACAGAATGTCTCCTTTTCTGTAGTTTCCCTTTAGATACTCTTTCGATGAAAGGCCACTCTCAGGTCACACTGGGGCCTTCTCTTCTCTTAGGCTGAACAGCCCCAGCACTCTCAGCCTGTCCTTGTAGGAGAAGTTCTTCCATTCCATGGATCATTTTTGTGGCCCTCCTCTGGACATGCTCCAACAGGTCTATGCCTCTCCTGTACTGAGGACTCTATCTGGATGCAGTACTCCAGTACAGTCCAGTGCAGTGCGTAGTAGAGCGGTAGGATCCCCTCCCGCAGTCTGCTGGATAAACTTCTTTTGATGCAGCCCAGTGTACAGTTGGTTTCCTGGGCTGTGAGGGCACGTTGCTGGCTTGTGTCCAGCTTCCCATCCACTAGTACTCCCAGGTCTTTTTCGGTAGGGCTCTGCTGTATCCTCTCATCCCCCAGCTTGTATTGGTAGCGAGGGTTGCGTCCACTCACATGCAAGACCTTGCATATGGACTTGTTGAATCCCATGAAGCTCACCTGGGTTCACTGCTCAAGCCTGCCTATGTCCCTCTGGATGGCATCACGTCCCTCTGGTGTGTTGACTGCACCCCACAGTTTGGTTCATTAGCAAACCTGCTGAGTGTGTCATTGATGAAGATACGAAGGAGTATCAGTCCCAGCATTGACACCTGGGGGTCACTATTCATCACCAATCTCCATACAGACATTAAGTCATTAACTACCACGCTCTGGACTTTGTCCTGCAGCCAGTTCTTTGTCCATCAAACAGTCTTTCCATCAAATCCACGTCTTTCCAATTTGGAGAAAATGATGTTGTGGGGTACTGTGTCAAATGCCTTACTGAAGTTGAGATAAATGACATTAGTGGCTTTTTCCTTTTCCACTGATGCAGTGACACCATCATAGAAGGCCACATGGTTGGTCAAGCAGGATTTGGCTTTGGTGAAGCCGTGCTGGTTCTCCTGTATCAGCTCCTTGCCTTCCATGTGCCTTAACATAGCTTTTAGGAGGACTTGTTCCTTGATCTTCTGAGGCACAGAGGTGAGACTGATAGGTCGGTATTTCCCAAAATTGTCCTTTTTAAAAATGGGTGTGATGGTACCTTTTTTCCAGTCACCAGGAACTTCATCTAACTGCCACGACTTTTCAGATATCATTCAGAGTGGCTTGGTAACTACATTAGCTAATTCCCTCAGGACTATGGGATGCATCTAGAAGTCAGCAGAGCATATAATACTTGATTTGGTAGACTGGACAGGTTGGAAAATGATCTAGCATGCTAAAAATACCTCATGCCTAGAAGTATATGTCTTGCTTAAATTTTTTAGTCTGGATATTGTTGTATGTACCGTCGATCCAAAGAGCTGAGATTTTTGTGGAACTGCAGTCACAGCAGAACTGTGGATAGACTGAACTCCATTTTGGAGAAGGGAAAATAGTCTCACTGCATGTAACCTGAGAAGTAATGGACAACTGTAGAATAGAAATGTGAGAATTAACAGATACATCAATTGACAGCAAGGAGCAGAATGTGCTTGAACAATTCTCCTGGAATTATAATGGTTGTTCAGGGGTGCTGGGAAACTCGCTTTTGGTCATATTACAAAATCGAGGGCCTGACATCTTGCAGTATTTTTGAAGTAAGAAGTCATGTCTATGGAGTGAATTCTATATGCTGTATTTTTAAAACTTGTTTAATTATGCTTTCTAACTTAGTATTGACTTCTCTAACAGCTGCAGGTTCTCTCCAGCATTCTCACTTCCATGATAAATATAACTTCAAGTATCTGTATAAGTTATTTTGTTTACAATAGCACTCATTTGTACTACAGCTATGCTTTTCCCTGAGACGTGACAGTTTTTCATGCAGACTGAAGTAAACAATGTTAGTAACTGGGGCAAAATGGGCAGTAGAACAGCTGTGAAGCACAATATTTGGCAAATCTTATCGTTTAGATTAATCCATTCTTTTGGAGTCTTATCTTGTTTAGCTCAATGTTAAATTTGAAATAAATTGCACCTGACCCCAAAGCAGCTGAATTTATATACTGTAACTGAAATCAATAGTGAGTTTCTCTGCTTGTTTATTTTAGATGAAAACTGGGATGATGACCAACTCCTTGGATTTGAGCCATGCAATGAAAACCTTATAACAGGTTGTAACATAATCAACGGGAAATGCGAATGTGACACTATTCGGACCTGTAATAATCCATTTGAATTTCCAAGTCGGGATACTTGCCTGTCAGCCTTGAAAAGGATTGAAGGTAAGGAGTCATCATCAGTAATTCTGAGTTAATCGTTCCATGTGTTTGATTGAAAGCTGGAATCAGGCTAATATTCTTTTTTAGAATGACTTTGGTAGTTTCAGATACCTGTGGCCTTCTATTTTTCAGAAGGCAATTATTTGCTTTTAAGAAAGAGACAACTTAGCGATCGTGGCCTTCCAAACGCTTAAGTTTAAGAAAGACAAAACTAATGATTTGTGCTTTTTGTGTGTTACAATGGTTTCAATCTTTAAACCTGTGAACATTCTGTATGCGAGTGTATGGTTTGTAGTGGCTTTTTGGATTTTTGGCTGTTAGGAAGTATTCGAAAACTCTTAGAAGCATTGATGAGTGCTGGAGATCTTAATAGCAAAGGTGTAAAACAAGAAGTAGAAGTTGTTGATTACAGTTGTATTTTTGTGTATGCACGAATTGCTATTTTCTTTAGAATTACGTAATGTAGCATTACTTTATTGCTTGCACTCCTCTGTTCTGTGTTCCTTTGAAGTTGTATTAGGTTGTGCATGCTTATGCTTCTATACACGTTCATGATGTATGATTCTTGTTGAACTGAAAGTGAGATGGCTCAGATATGTCCAGTTGTAATACAATTCATGTGATGTATTCTTAGGACTGTTTTGTCCAAGGCTTGATCTCGGGTCCTTTATATAATGCTGTATTTCCCAATGTGTCTGGGAACATGCAAAAGCTTGTTCCCAGCTTGGATTGGTGGTATGAACCTGCTTAGTGAGTCTGTTTTAAAGCAAAGTTTAACGTGACAGGCAAAAGTAAATGTAATTATAAGGATACTAATCATATTTAAAGATGCTGTTTTTTGAGTTACAAGAATGTGATGTGATGTCATCGCGTTCCTTCTGTGACAAGATGATCTTGTAAGAAAAACAGAGCTGGCAGAAACATGTTCATTATCATCATTTGTGTTGTTGATCCCTGAAGGGGTACAAATGCTTTGTTTTGTTTGTTTGGTTAGTGGCTTTTTGCTTGTTTTTGTAGAGAAATAGGAGAAGCACAAGTACTGTAAGCCTTCTATCCTTGCTGAAGTAGTGGGCAGTGGCATGTGTGTTCCTAAGTAACCTTACTGGCTGGTTTCTTTTTTACTTATCAATGTGTGATTAATTTTATAGTCATTCATCACCTCTTCTAGCATAACAATTCATTGTGTGTTTAACTGGCTAAGAGAATCTGTTTGGGGGGGGGGGGGGGGGGGGCTTTTTTGCAGAGTGTGAAGAAATTGATTTATTTTGTGAAATGTCATATTAAAAGCAGGTTGATTCTTTGAGTATCTTCCTCTCAGAAACCTCTTGTTTTTGCTGATTTCCCATTTGTAAGAAGAATGATGGGCTTGGCAAGTGTGCTGCAGTACCAACAAAACACCAAAAATTTTGCAGTTACAACTGCAACTTGAGTGTTGTAGTGGTTCAGCTTTTGCATAAGAAGTTGAATTTGCATTTAGTTCCTTACTATCAAACCCCTATTACTGAGAAGTGCTTGAAGTTAAAGCCATCCATATTCCTCAGGAGATGGGGAGAAGTCATCATTCAGCAAGTATTAGTAATAGGACAGAAAAATAAAGGGAATTCCAGTGAATATATTTGTGTTGAAATAATACTTCGCTTCTTGCAAAAATACATTTGGCAGATACAAATGTTAGTGCTACAGCAAGCTGTCTCAGAAGTGGCTAAAATAAAAAGGGAGACTACTGATTTTTAACTTGCTTTTCACATTTCAGATTCTTTTCATTTTCTTGGATAAATTTCCAGTGGATTTCAATTAAGTTAATTCCTATAATGTCAAAACATCCTGCTCCAAGCATGGTAGCTTGCTTTTTTTTTTTTTAGCTATCATTTTAAATAATATTTTCACTCAAACTTAACATTATTTGGACAGGAAGATCTTTCCTATGCATTGACACTAACTTATATACTTTGTGGTGTTTTTTTTCCTTCAAAACGTTAAGTTAATTTGTCTGCATACAATAGTCATAATCAGTCAAATCTGCCTACTGTGTTCTGCGCTGTTAATGTGTTATCCTTCTATTCCAAATATGTGCACCAAGGAGATACTACGTAGTGTTCATGGGAGTTCTTAGTCTATAACTAGAGATTGAATGCTTACTGCTTATGGCTGTTGTTTCTTTAAATGTGTTACTACTTGTTTCTTATTTTGGTGATTAAATGACTGCTTTGTCTTGTTTGTAAGCTAATGGAAAGGAAGAATAACTCTTTACTCGCTTGTACTTGCCACATGCGTTTTTAGTAAGCAAGTCAAGTCTATTGAATGAAATGGGATAGCCAGCTCAATGTGTCAGATACAGTATTTGCTGTCTGAGTATTTCAAGCTTTCAAAGATCCTGGTCTAATAGTTGAATTCAGCCGTTTGGAAAGTGAACCTGAAACACGGTTTAGGTTGTGTACAAACCTGAGAGCTCTGAGCATATTAAAATTGAGAAACCTCAGTTCCTTCAAGGCAAGCTGAGCCTTAAACTGTAGGGTAATGTAAAAATGAATGGTTCATAATATCTGTTATGTATGTCCCACTAAGATTTTCTTGATGTTTAAAGCACTAATATATACTTCCGTATTTTGGCTTGTCTGCTGAAGATAATAACAGAAAGAAATGAAACTGGTCATTCGGGTGTTGAAATGCCATGATTAACAATCTGCCACAAAAAAATGGGACTAAGTATTTGAAGTCTAACCTTCTCTTCACCATTCCTCATACAGCCCATTAAAGATAGTGTGATTTAAAAACTCACAAGTCAAGTGCTTGAATGATGGATATACCATAATCACAGTTTCCGAAGAAAGCTCACAGAAGAAAAGTGCTAAAGTAGAAACGAGTTGCTTCCATTTTCTTTCTGCTCTGTTGAGGATATAGTTACTAGGCAGTTAAGAATGGTTTGTGTTACACATCCTATCTAGATAAACTCCGGTTCAAATAACTGCTTTAATTTAGTCTTGACTGTGCAATTTAAATCTTGGACTGTATTAACTTGTTTAATAGAGGCCCTTTCTTTCAGCTTCCTGAGCAGCTGATATAAGGGCATCACAGAGGCCAGTGTGTACAGTGTGATTTGCATGTTCTTACTGAAATTAGTTGTGTGACTTTTTTCTTTTTTTCTTTTATTTTTGCTTTAATATGCTATATTTTTTTTTGAAGAAAAAATGAAGGGTGAAGTTAGGCTTTCCAGTGGCACCATGTATACATGGATCCATGCACAGGAGATACTGAGGCCAACATGCCATTAGCTGTAGTTGACAGTTCTGTCACCTGTACAGTTAATCAAAAGGCAAATTTGCCTGTATATATTGAATCTATTTCATAAACATTCTTAGTCAACTAACAAACAATGAGCCAAAATCAGGAGTCCCATTTCCAGATATGAAAAGGCATGTGCTAGAGGTCAGGACTTCGCCTTGGACTTTGATTTCCTGTATTTTATATTTGCATTCTTCCATTTAAGTGTTCCTCTTGTCATTTTATTATTATTTTTAATCTAGTTTGTCTTAAGCTTTTTAGCTAGTGTGGTCTTCCCTTCTGGGCTTACTGTCAGTTGTGTCTTGCGTATTCAACTAACTCAAAGTTTTTTCACTTACTTCACGTGAGATCTTTTTTCCCCTACCAGTTTGTCTGCCTTCCTGGGCACCTCATTTTTTTTTTTTTCTTCTACCTTCACCTTGCCGCATCTTCTTTTCTTTTTTCCTTGCTTACCTATTTCATACAGCTTACTCCCCAGCTCACTCAGTTGTCGTGCTTGACTGATGTGATTTATGCATCTGTCTTTCCTTCCCTAGGTCAGGCTGCATGGGCTTCAGCCTCATGTTGCTTAATGATACTGACAGGGTTAGAAAATGATGTTCTTTATTCTGCATCCCCAGGACTTGTTCTGTCCTGCATTGAAGGAGCATTTCCCAAGTATATGTATGTAACTTCAGTAGGGGTGATGTTCACATGCAAAAACATCATGAAAGGATACGTTCTCAATAATACAGGTACCAAAGAAAGCTGTCCCCACCCTGTGCCTTTGTTTTTCTGGAAAACAGTAGGATTGAAAGAATTAGTTTTGTAGTAGAACTTGGTAGGTAATTTCTAGCTGATCTTAGTGTAGGCATACTGCAGCTGTTCAAAGATCTGATAGTTTCTCTTCAAGTAACAGAAAGTGCCAGAGAGGTCTCCCAACCTTCTTTCAGGCTTAAAGTGCCTTCTTTTCTATATGGACAGTTCTTCCATATGAATGGGTTGATAGAAGTCATGAACCATTCTATTATGAGGAAGTCCACACATTTTGAGCTAGAAAGGAACTGTCTGGGAAAGCTATTACATAACTAAATAACAGTAGATCCACACTGCATCGTGCTTTTCCTTGCTTTATTATTTTTTTTTAGTTTTTTTTTTTTTCCTGATGGTTATTGTTTTGACTAGTGCCTGTTCTGATGTGGTTCAGGAAATCCTGTGTTCTTGGGTGTACAAGGCTTGTTTCTATTCAAGAGATTGCTAATGATGGCAGTTCAGTTGAACTAGGACCACTGAGGTGGACTGTGGATAATGTGGCTTGAGGATGGAAAGTACTGAGATGCCATCTGTCTACTGAGTCACAGGCAGAAGACTAATAAATTGCATGTACATGTACTTGCAGCCACAATCTGCTAAAATTTAACTGCAGGCAGTAGTGCAGAAGAATCAGATCTTTAGATTTTATGTGAGAGACTGGAGATTGTGGGTGAAGAATGAAAGAGGAGGTAATTTTATTCTTCAGGATTGCAGGGTATTTGTACGTTTTGCAGCATTGAAAGCTTGCTATTTAGCACCAGTGAAATAATCTTGAAACTTTTCCTTGAGCCTTCAAGAGACGCTGGAAAGTCATTACCTAAAGCGATCTGGTCTCTGTAATTTCTAAGACTGTTTCAGTTCTGAGATTTGTTTTTCTTTCTCTATGCCAGGCTCTGGCAGGAATTTAAATAGTCTAGGAAAGCTATAAAGAACAGAAACCTAAGGATATTCTTGAGTCTGTTCCTGTTCTCCCACAAGCAGTTCAGGATCTGCATTCTTGTTAGCTAGCCATGGAAAGGGAACATGCCTTTTCCCTCATCAGAGGAAATGGTGGCAATTCTTGCTCTCTAAAAAATGTTTGCTTCTGAAGTAGTTGTTTCCCCTTCCTCTAGGAAGTGTGGGGGGGCCAAAAGTCATGGATCAAAGGCATGTAGTCTTGCGATGATGCTCTAGGCTCAGATCTTTTCACCTGGGCTTACTGAAGGTGTCAGTCTGCCCGTTACCTCAAAGATGAGAAACTTCCTGATGCTAGCCTGCTTATTCAGAATTGTTTGGCAGCAGTGTTTGTGTCATGCTAGTACCTGGATTTATCCAAAGACAAAGGTACTCTTGAGTCCTAGAAAGCATAAATGCTGTTTGTGTTAGCAAAGGTGGTGATTTTTTCTAGTTATGTCAATGTTAACTTGATCTTTGAGAGCAGAAATAAATCATCTGTTTTTGCACTATTGGTAGATTATGAAGTGAGAAACTTTTACATGAAAAGTTAAATCCAATCTTTTTACAAACTATATGGTGGATAAAACTTGTGTGGTCTTCTGATGGAAAATGTGATTAATGCTTTCAGTAAAAGAATACCTTCACTTGCATCTCTGCATGTAAAATCTCCTGTTATTACTGAAACTCTTATTTTAAAAGTTTCTTCTCAGTTACTTGGCTTGTGCCTTCCCAAGCCATTCTCTGCTGTCCTTCATAGGTGAAAGGAGAAAGCTTTTAAGTTGCTGGTATCTTTTTTAAGCATGTTTGTTGCAACATACTCCTTGCATTCCATTATTTTTTTCATGTAACTGAACAACTTTATACCAGCAAATGTTGCAATACCTGTCAGACCAGTCTTGGAATAACAAATATGAGAAGGTAATTTTATCCTAAATGCTTGTTTGGTTCTTAAGTGTGATTTTGTGTTTAACTTCACTTCTGTGGTTTTCATAGCTGATGGTTACCTTTAATAAAAAAAAATAAAAATAATAAATTCAGCTTTTTTGCTGAACTATCAGGTGCGGAGGGAAGTGAAATACTTCCAGATGTGTTTAATCTGATACACTTTCCACTCCTCTCGCATAACAATTAATGTATGTTTTTACTCAAATAACTGAACTTTGAAGGCTGGCATGTATTTGCAATAAGGAATGTGATTGCGGCAAAGGTCCAAATTTTACCTTTGAATGTGCTTATGAGAGCCAAGTAAATGCATCCAAAGGCAAAATTTCATGTAAAAAGTAAAGGAAAATTTCAGCATAGCTTTTATTTTTTACTCCCCTGAATACACGGATATAGAAGGAATAAATGTTTGATATGGAAATAATGCAAATTAAGAATACTGACATAAATGTCCTCCTTTCCACTGGAGGGGATTGGAAACTGAGTGGGGGAGAGAGGTGAAAGCTAACTCATGAAGGATCTTACAAAAGTGAGACATCTGGCAGTGATCTGACTTAACAGCGTAACTGAAGAGTGTTAAATTTGCAGGACTTCACCTTTCTTGATTCTGACTCCTCAGAGAATTTCTCCCAGATCAAGCATTATCTTTTTCTAGTTTATTTATTTGCTGTCCTATTTCTAACAATTTGTCACATAGTGCATATCTGTTCTGTGAAATTTCAAATTAACATTAAGAATCCCTTCTGGAAGATTCACAGACATATCAAAAGCAGAAACTGACTTTCATATTTCTGTATTTGTCTGGATTCTTATAACTTAAGCCCAAATTTGGATAATGCTGTGCTTAGTAGTAAGAAAAAGCTGTATTGCAGAAACTTTCAGGAAAGGAGACTGCAGAAACAGTTTCCTGGGCAACTTATTTAAAAACAAGAACAAAAACATAAGGGTGTTAGCATTGTGGAAATGGCTCATTGTAAATGTAAATTATAATGTAAATATATGTTGTTTCTAGGAACTGAGCTTATTTTCTTTCTGTGCTAGACCTGCTCATACGATGCTACTCTTGCCTTTTCTTTTTCTACATCCAAATCCCTTGAGTATGTAAAATTCATGAAAAAGATACCAGATCATTAATATGTTACACTTTAGTTTTCTTCAAACTTGCAGTTTACAAGATTATTGTGAACAGAAGGATAACAATAATTGTAGGCTATAGCCTTGGACTGTGTGACTACTGCATCCTACAAAGCTGGTTATCAGATGTTTATGGTCAAAGCATTGTTCCTAGAGACAAAGCAGTACCTGTCTTGCCCTTTTCTGTTTCAGATGCTTACCTGCTTTCATCTGAAGTCGAATACAATCTAATATATTGAATCAGAATCCTCGATAAGGGGAGAAAAAGAACAGGACAGGTGTTACAGCAGATAGGATCTTGCTTTCAGTGCTTTCTAAATGTTTCTTCCCTTGTTGGTGAGTAGGCTGTGCTGAAGGATATCCATCTTAACTGTAGTGGCAAGCTACAGGTTTTAATGAATGCTTGACCTTAATTTCTGTTAAAGTTGGGAAATAGAGTGAAAATGCAGCAGGTGACCATTAGCAGAGCACTTCCAGATGCAGCAATGATTTTAAGGATCAAAAATCATCTGTGTGACAGCAGAGACCTGAGCAAAGCTCTGGAATTAAATGGTCTGTAAACATTATCCTAATATTGATGCTAGTAGAAAGCTGTATTCCTGTGACACTTGGTGTGTTGGGTCACAGGATAGGGCAAATCTTGTTTGGATATGTGGTCTGTTGATACCAATTGAGATAAGCAAGTGTTGGATGAGCATGTCCAGTGCTTGTCGTATGTATCAGTGACTGGTAAATATGACAGTGATTATGTCACTGTGAATAATAATCAATTTTTGGTAAAATAGTATAATGGCTCTTTTGATCACATCTAGTAGACTTCATAGTTGTCCCTTTTTTCTTTTTTTCTTAAAGTACTTTATATGAATAGTTGTAACTTCTGAACAGTTGTGTTGGCATGGTGACAAACTATTTCAATTGTCTCTAAATTTAAACTTTTCCTTATTTCATGAAGACTATTCTAATGAAAGAAGAAATAATAATAATTAAAAAAGCTATCAATATTTTGCAGCTTCCACAGCGTGAAACAGACTTCAATATGCAGTAAATTAAAATATACCAGTAAAACTGTCTTTTATAGAATTTATGAATGGAGACTAGAGTCTAAGCAAGATGCTGAGAACTAGTTCATTTCTGGAGATATTTCAGCAAAGTTAAATAATACCTTGCAGAGGGTTGAAGGTAGAAAAGGAAAGGAGAACAGAAAAGGCAGTGTTTCTGGAAAACTTCCGTTTGTTCTATTTCAGAACATCCCACAGATAGAAGATGGTTAATAAACTTGGTTTTCCCCAGCAACTAAGCAGAGTAAGGGTATTCATGTAGTTGTTCCAGCTGCACAATTTTCAAGATGCTTGAGAACTTAACTCAGTGAATGCTTTTCAACTTAAACATTTCAAAAATGTGAGCCTGTCTTTATCTCTGTTTGTTGCTAGAAGACGAAACACTTCTTCCCCCATATATAAAAGCACTTGCTAATTAATGCAGTAATAGATGTCTTTACCAAATATTATGTAAAAGTCAACATCTTGCTCTGTAAGAAAGCAAAAGGATTAATATTTGCAATTGTGATACTAATAGAATAAGAAAAGTAAAATAATCCCCCTACCACTAATGGTGTGGGGTTTCTTTATGCTTTTCTAACATTAATAATATTTAAGGTATTCTTTGTGTCACTTTATTTGACATGGGACAAGACTTGCCTTCTCACTTTTGCTTTTCTGTGTAGATAAATGCAGGGGAGATTTATCTATTGCTGATCACATTTCTGGGCCCTAGCTGACCTCCTCCTTTGCAATCATCAAGCTAGTATTTCTCTCAGCTCTACCGTCAGCGGAGTGCTAATCTGAAGGGAGAGAAGCTTTAGCATGTTTCTGGACACAGAGGAAGTGTGTAAGACTTCGGTGTAATAAACTCTCAAAAGCAATTCTCAAGTTGGTTACTGTTGTGGATTTATCTTGAAGTTGTGCTTTAGAGCACTCTTACTTGCTTTACCTGCTTGATTGACTAGTCTTTTTTCTGTGTACAATGCGACTTGCTTTAAATATCTGCCATTGTATTCCTGGGTATGATTGTTTTTCAGATAGAGGTACACCTTCAGCTAACAGCTCTACTACTATAACAATTAAAACTCTTATCAGAATCCCTATTCATCTATGGCTTGCTACTTCTTTCATCTGCCCATGGGGATGGACAGAATAATTTGAATTTTTTTCTGCATTGCTAACCTTTCTTCTCTGGGTTATTAGTTGATGCTATGTGACAAATCTGTAATCTGTGCTCTCCTTTTAGAAAGGGATGGGGGAAGGAGGTGTGCAAATGAATTTCTTGTTTCCCTGTAGGCATGACTACTTCAATCTAACCAGCTGTAAACTGATACTGACAGACTGATCTGAAGATGTAGGCATTAAGTTTTGTTCTGAGCTTACCGCTCATGTTTGCTTGTTACTGTGCCCTCCTAGGGTCAGCGTGAGCAACTGTTGCTTGATTGCACACACCTTTCCCCTCAAACTAAAGGGAAAGAAAAAAACACAACAAATTTTTATAAGATCATCTTAAAAATTTCTTGAGACTTTTTTTTTTGTCTTAGTCAAGAGTATTAACAGGTTTATTTCATAGTATTAACTAAATCCAAGTGTGCAATTAAGAGTATGGAAATTACTCAATTGTAATGGGCCTGTTAGGATTCAGTTATACCTTTCCCTTGTGACATTGCAATGAAATGGTATTTGGGCTGGTATCTTTACAGGCTGAACCTGAGTGTAGATGGCACATG
Source organism: Perdix hodgsoniae (assembly GCA_035772895.1). Taxonomy (NCBI): domain Eukaryota; kingdom Metazoa; phylum Chordata; class Aves; order Galliformes; family Phasianidae; genus Perdix; species Perdix hodgsoniae. The sequence continues at coordinate 5,719,987 of JAPSGF010000039.1, forward strand.
TGTGCCCTCTATAGATACTTAAGAATAAAATATCTGCACTCCAACTTCTATGGTATCTATCTACTCTCTGTGGCTATATCGTGGGCACATCTGTGTTCCTGGTTACTTCTGAAGGAATCTTCTACACAAATACTCAGAGAAAAAGTGCATATTTGAGTGAAGCACTGACCACAAGGTTGAGTGAATGTCTCAAAAAAAAAAAAAAAAACAACCAACAACAACAAAAAAACAAGAAAACAACAACAACAAAAAAACAGATTCTTAGCCTCAGCATAGAGGAGCAATAGCTCTGCTCCCTCCTTCCCAGTGCATCACTGCCTTTTGTTCTAGATTCCCTCAAGTGTTGTATGTAAGTTTGTTTTTTTTTTAAAAAAAAAAGAAAGCATAACCATGCAACCTTGCTTAAATACAAGAAAACTTCCTTTTTCATTCATGAAATAACATATATGTGCATTCAAGAGCTCATCTGGAATCATATGTTACATCATCTTATGTTAACAGATGTAAATTCCACCCTTCTGTCCAGAAGAAGCAAAGCTTTCATTAACTCTTAACTCCTGCTAGAAGGAGAACATCCAGTACTTTCGTATGATCAACTTTCTACAGACACGTAAAAGTAGTTGTCATAGTGACAAACCAATCTACATAATTTAAGGTGCTGGAATTTAAATGACTTGTCAGATACATATGCTGGACTCTCAACTTGTGTGAGGGAATGAATTAATATGTTAAATGTTAAACATGTTTGGCATTGGCATGTAACAGGCAAAGAAAACATTTTATTGATTTAAAAAAAAATTAAAAAATGAACCTGGAAACTTAAATCTGCTTTTGACCTTTGGCTAGCAGATACAGTCACATACTCTGTAGTAGAGGAAATGCCTCACATTCTCGCCATCTGAGCTAGGGCTTCCAGCTCCTTGGCACACTTTTATGTGTAGGTCTGATTTTTTTTTTTTCTCTTCAGTTGTCATTGCAAAAGTGAGTAGGGGACAAAGTAATGCCAAAAGCATCCCGTTTCATCTTTTTGTTTTGAGTTTTTCTGTTATTTGTATTGATTGTTTTAGGAGGGTTTGGAATATGAGTAAGTAATCTCCTGCACATTTTTGAAAGCCTAGAAAATGAGAATGAAGATTCTGCAACTTAAATAAAAAAGAAAATCTGGATGCATCTGAAAAAAAAAACTATTTCAAACATTAATTTAAAAAAAATCTCCAGTAAACTGTTGTAGACTATTATACTAGAATACTGGATAAGAAACTAATGTAGAATAAAGTAACTCAAACACAATTTTATAATTATTATTATATTAAAGCATGTGGGCAGTGAGGCTATTCCTTAGTTGGATAGATCACATCTGACATAAAAATAAAATTATGGTCTGAATGCTGTTTTTTTTTTTTCCTCATATTTTTGTATTCTTTGCTAATCAATATACGCTAGCATTCAGGCATGCACTTCTGGTGGTTATCTGAGAATTCAGTCCTTACCTGCCCTCTATGTAAGCTATTGCCTTCAGCTTCCAGATAGGGTAACTGGCTGCTTTGTGCTGGGGTTTTGTCATACTTTGAAGCAGACATACTGGGTAGAAGGTCTTGAGCTTGCAACTCACATGCCAGAGCTCTAGAGGCGCTGGGAGCTAAATGCCACTCCTTTGAACTGGCCTGTCACCAGTCAACAAGATTCTTGCAGCCTCCAGAAGTTCTGGAATAAGAAGTGTTAGTAAGGCAGTACTCTTCATCTCATCTTGCTAAGAAGCTGAAAGCACCAAGTGAGCCAAGCAGTATAAAATGGGAGGGACAGGGTGTGAAATGGGAAGAAACACATATTCTATTTAACAGTTCTGTGTGAGGACTGTCCGTGTTTAGGGGACTATACCTTATTTCTGTGCTCTGGAAGCTCCTTAGGCTGCAGATGAACTTTGTCAGAACTGCTCAGCACTGGCATGAACATAAGATTAACCGCGGTTTTCATTTAAAGATGCGCCTTCACTAAAGTTCTTTTAAATGATAGCTGGATGTTTCAGTAACGTAATTAGCTTTCTGTATGTAGACTACGCTACAAATGCTCACAGTAAGAAAGCTGAACTGTCTGTTCTGGGTTGTAATTGGTTTGATTCATGCAGCTGCAGACAGAAGAATCTTAGTTTGGCTTTTACTCACAGTCCTCCACTTGCAAAGTTATGCCTCACCAGCACATTTATTCCAACAATCTCTGTTTTTTCTTCTCGATCCTATGGAATATTGCTGTGAAGGCTGCTAGCTTGTTGACAAGGGAAAGAGAACTTTGCTTTTTAGCAGAAATCTAGTGCACTGCAGCTATAAGGATGCAAAAGTTAATCACTGAGTGATCAAACGTGGTTTCACATCAGGGTATGCGTGCACTGCTTTTCATCAGTATGGTAGTTTTTACATGCTTGTTTTACAGTGAGATGTTACACAGCTGAAATTCAAACCTGTGGAATACAGAGCAAAAAATGCAGCTTAGAGTTCTCTCTTTCATTTTCAGATTGAATCCAACACAGATCTGTAAATCACTGATAACTTTGCAGTAGTGTAGCTTAGTTGTGGTCTCATGTAGCAGATCTTCCTCCTTTCCCCCCTGTTGAGTGCAATACTTGCCAAAGAGGCTACTGCTAAGAAACTAGGAGGGATTGCTATGTACTCTGTGGGGAAAAAACTTGAGAAAATAAATGGAAAACAGCATAGTATGTCCTATACTTGTATAGTATTGGTGATTCGATTATCTTTCCTCCTTTTTTCTCCTCTTTCCTGGGCTGAAACTAAAATGCTCCAACCTCAGCATTAAGGCAGCTGTAGTAGATGTAGCCCAGAGGTGCTAAAAGTTTACCAGAGTCATAAAAGAGAGGCTGGAACCTGAAACATCTGTGAGTTTATAGCCTAGTAAGATTATGAGACAATTTCAAAGTTCAGTCTCAAAACTCCTGGAGCAGCGTATCTGTTAGATACAAAATCAAGTTATTAGCTACTTGGTTTTGTCTGTGTGAGGTGTGTTCCCTGAATGTCTTTGGTAAGATTTCTCTTCTTTAAAACAGACAAACCCAAAAAGGGAAAGGTAAACTGCTCTGGGCTTTGTAGTCTGGTGGTTTGGATTGATCCTAAATAAGTTGAAAGAGTGATCCTTCCTTTCTCGTTTGTGTTTTGTGTAAACAAAGACTGACCTAGTTTAGGCATTAAAATGCTTCTGGTTTTGAATCTCAAGGGGGAAAGGGGGCTTTTGAGATTATGGCTTGACATAAAGGGAGGTTCCTGCTAACGCACTACCTTACAGCATTGTTGCCTCTGTGCTCCAGTGGCCCTGTCTCTACTGCCTTCATAGGCTGTGAACTGGTCAGGGAAATCCTTTGTACTGGTAGATCTAATTTTCTACATTGCTACACTGTAATTTAGACATATCATGAGGAAATGAAGGTTTTATGATTTTGCTGATTTTTGTCTCTTGGCATCTGCCTTTCTGCATTTCCTGGCCATGGTATCTTTTGAGATTTATCAGAATCCAGTGGTTACATTAAATAGATAGAGATTTTGAAGATGTTATAATGCTGGAAGCACTGAAACTGGGCAGCTGACTGTGAGAGGGGCTATACAAGATAAAATCAACTTCAGTATTAGTGAGAGAGAATCTATGTGAGCTGGAGGTGGGATGAAGAGACGTTGTGAATATCCAGACAGCTAGACAAGACTCAGCTGAAACTCTCTTCACCTTTGGTGCTACACAGTCCTGTTCTCATTTCCCATGGCCAGTATTTTCAATGTAAGTAAAATTCCTCATTCTGTATTTTGTTCTTTTTTGTCAAATGCTTCCAGATTAAAATAAAGTTATAAATAATAAAGACAATCGAAACAATAATTTAAGGCTCTAAATGCCACTAGGTGGCAGAACCCCTGCATCTATTCTATGGATGTCTTTTTCTGTGTCTTGGTTCTCCATCTGTGAGGTTGTCGGATGCTATTCATCTGCAGTGTACAATGAGAATAAACAGTGGTATAATGAGATGTTATCCTAATAGAGCTCACATCAGTTGCTTTTGCAGGAAACACTTTCAATGCTCTATCTGTTGTTAAGACTTCTATCCCTTCTGAAAAGCATGCTAAGGCAGTATCTTGCATTTAGTTGTTCACATATTATCTTTTTTTTCCTTCCTACTCCATTTCTTATAGAGTTCCTCTGGTTAATAGATCAGAAATTAAGAAATGACAAAGCGATATTTAAAATAACTGAGTTTTAAAGACTAATAGATGTGGCATGGAGATGGTGAACTTGGATTTAACCTGTGGCAGAAAGCATGAGTTTTGAGTACTGGAAACTTAAAGTATTGTGAAGCGGCTCACTTCTGTTGGTGATGTGTTCATAGCTGAATGGAGTTACCTCTTGGAAACTAATGCGTCTCAATGCAATAGTTTTCATACCTGTTAGTGATGGTCTTTATCATGCAAGAACCACTTGGTGGTTCATCTCTTAGTGCTAGTCAATGTATTTGTCCTCCACTCAACATCAGAGATCATTTTAACTTCATTTTATTGTTCCTTTGACTCACTGAGCAGCTGGGAAGGGAGGTGAGAATAGGGCCATTGCTTGCCTGCATGTACTGGTAGAGATTATTTGTCTATGTCCTTTGTGTAGGTACACAGTATTTTCCACAACTGTTCTTGTAAGTCTGCATATAGTAGTACTTGAGGCATAGTGCTCATCATGCATTTTGGGTTACAGTGGGACCAGTACAAGGACTAGAAGGCATTCACGTCTTTCTGATCTACCTCATAAGTTTATTATCTCTTTTAATATGGACCTTGGTGGTTGAATGCAGTTAATGAATTAGGATAAATACTGAATAATAAATCCAAAAAGAAACAATATGAGTTTCATTTATTTTAGAAACATCTAGTTATTTCAATTTGGAGTATTGAGTAAAATTGAAGTGTCAAGGAAGATAAGTGATATTGGGGGGGGGGTTATTTTAAAACTCAGTTGTTTCTAATATATTTATATTATTTAATGTATGCTAATTTGTCAGAAGTGCCTGAAGTTTCTTGGTGTTCAGGATTGTGCGTATGGTTTCTCCCTTCCATCCTGTTGATGTCATCCACTCCATTTAATTGCTACCTACAAACTAATAAAAGAGATCTTCAGTAGGTTGTATTTATCATGCAAGTACTTAGGGTATATGTGCATAATATATGCTTTTTCTGAAGATTTACTTTCCTACTTCATATGGCATTTTTTGAAGTTAATGTTTCTTAAAGGTTTGTGAGGAGGTTTGTTGTTATGGTGACAGCCATTTTTTATTTAGAACTTGATGCTTCTTAAAGACTTGCTTTCTATGCAGAATTCTTAGTTTCAGAAAGAAATGTGTTTGTAGATGTTGACTTCCTGAGCTGTTGTTGAGAATAGCTGGTGGTTGGACTTGTGCATCTTGAGAGCTCTAACGTTAAAGATGTGTGCAGTGCCTGATGAATCTTCATACAATCATTTTGGGCAGTACACAGCCTGGCATACTGAACTGATAATAGAAGCAAATTCATACTGACTTGTTGAACTTTGTGCAAGAGTGATGCCTGGTTATAAAATTCCAACTTTGTTGACTGTTTTGTAATGGTGGTGAATTCTGATGAAGCTGTAGCAAAGATGTAGAGAGAAAACATCTTCTGAAGCTGGTGGAGCAAACCTTGTTCAGTGTCGTATGCTGAAGAGATCAGAGTCTCAAGATGAGTAAGGAGGCAAGGAGGATTAAAAAAATAAATGTGGGAATGTAGGAGCACTGGAAGTACTATTTTACTGATAATATCCCAAGAACAATTCAAAGATTGTTGCTGAGTATGCATTCAGAGAAGCAGCATTACAGGTAAAGGTGTGGGTTTGTTGTTTAGTTGGGATTTTTTTTTTGCCCTAGTGTTGAGTGATTGGCTAACGCTAACAAGTTCTCTTTTGTAGCAGACACCACACGTGGGGCTTTTGTCTGTATAGAGTGAGGAGTTGGGAACCCAGTGAGAAGTACTTTCTGTTATCCTTGTATTGTACCCACTTCTATCTCCTCGTTTCAGATAGTACAGGCAGATACTATATATAACATTGCACTGATACACGCTTACTTCAAAACAGCATTTTATCCTAACATACAGGATTGTATTAACTGAGACTATTAGTACAGGAAGCTTTATTTAGAAAAGGTGTTTCTAAATTCCTGAATTGATTATAATGATCTGTCAGTCATTCTGAAACTAGAGAAGACTGATAGTGTTGTCTTATGTCCTGATTGTGGCTGTAGTCTAAGATGCTTTCGGAGAAAGGTGTTCAAATGAATTTCATGCCAACTCCTGTATGAAGTAGTTTAATTACAGCGTTGAAGTTTTTTCCAGTTCGCAACATATGTAAGTGCTGACTTGACTGTACTTGTTTGAATACTGCAGTATAGCTTGATGTCATGAGATGTTCTTTTTCTGCTTGTTTATGAGTAAACACCTTTTGGAAGCAATACCTAGGTTTTTTGAGTCCTTTGCCTGCTTAGGGACTGATGTTACCTTGGGCTGTTGGTTTCAGATCTCTTCTGTGACCTTGTGTGGTCAAGATGCTAGAGAATAAATTTTTGTAGGGACTTCATACTTGGTTAAGTGAATTAGATTTGGATTGTACAGCCAGTGGTTCTTACCAGCTCCAGCATGATCCTTTTTAGCAGGTGGATTATGTCTATCAGCTCTGCAGTTCCTCGCTTCCATCAGTCTTGAGCCTGTGGATTCGCTGGCGCGGGAGAAGGTAAGTCCCTTAAAAGGGAATTTTCTTTGGAAACCCAGCATTACTTTCATCAGTAACTATGAGAGTTTGTACTGTGTATTCAGTCTCCAAATAATGAGCTTCCTTCCTGAGAAAGCTGTCTGAAATCTACTTTCTATTAAAGATCCATCACTAGTGTTGCACATGCTAAGTGATCATGCTGTGATCATAACTCTTGCAGAGATTGTGGCTTTCTGAGACCCACAATGTTTTGGCTATATTCCAAGCTGATGCAAAATACTGAAGAGCAGTGGCTGTTCCCTCTGCAGACCTGGCTTTGCTGGGTCGAGCCAGGGTGGTAGACGAAGAACAGGACTCAGTAGCTGCAAGCATTTGCAGTAACTGCCAGCAGCTGGTCCCCACCTTGGAGGGAAATAGGCTTACATCTGCTCTTCACTCCTCTAGAGCATTGGGAATAGAGCTGCAGCTCATACAAAGAATTGTGCATGAATAAATGAGCCAATCGGGAACCATACTTACAGAAAGTTTTCAGAAATGGTGCTAGTGCGTATGAAGCCGTTGACCTCATTCCCTGAGGGTGGTGGTGGAATTCTTTTCATTCAAGCATAATAAGTGGTTGTTGCCTTCCCTGCCCCATTAAGGCCTGGTGAGAGGAATGCTAAATGTGCAGATGTTTTATCTGTGAAAACTTGAAGTGTCTCCTTTAAAGTCATGTCATACATCTTCCTCACTACACATGTTTAGAAGTTTAGAAACTTGCTGATTTTTTTAATGGCTAAAACCAGATGAAATAGTCGACTGAGATTTCTTCTTTCCATTGCTTGAGAAGTTATGTAGGTATTTGCAGATCTTCAGTCCTTATTCTGCAGTGAAAGTTGTGGGAAAGTACAGGCAAAGACACCAATGTCTAAATGAGCTTGCTCACCTACTCCCACCTTGACTCATCATTTTTCAATTCTTAATATATAAATGGGAAATAACTGCTAAAAATCAGGAAAAAACATTAAGAAAATGGTGATGAGTGATGAATTTAAGAATCAGGGAAGATGGATAATTGTTACAACCTATCATTAGGTTGATCACTTGATCACTTGATTTTTAGGCATTCATAATGTTTCTGATGTGTACAGTATTGAAGCTTCTTTGCAGAGGATACGGAATTTGTCTTGTCACATTTCTGGCCTTTTTGCCTGGAAAATAAGTGTTGAATCTTAGGGTAGACATTCAGTGGAAATCATAGCATTGGTGCACTGTAGTTTTCATTTCTGACATTTTTGTTCTTGTAAATGTAGGATTATTATAATTCTTGTTTTATCGATGGTATTTTGACTTGGAAAATTTTTCTTCACTAGTCAAAAAACCTGATGGAAAGCTATGAATCTTTTTGTTTCCTGTTCATCTTGTTGCTTTTTTTTTCTCCTCCGTAGACTCTTTCTTTTATGGACTAACATTTGCGTTGACTTATTCTTAGTAGTAGAGGGAGCTTTATTTTCTTACCTGTCACTTAATTCATTCCTAGGGTTACCATTTTTACTGTTCTTCATAATAGAATTCTTCCCTCTGTACAGTCAAGATGTCTTTACCCTGTGCTGTTTCCCCAGACAGCCATGCCCTTTTCCCACTTTATTATCACTCCAGAATTACTTCTTGTTAATTGAATGTGGAAGTAACATGAAAAAGCTTACCAATGTTTGTAATACTTTTGTTTCTCTGCTTATGTCATCAAGCAAAATAAACAAAAAAAATCTTAAGCCATTTAATACAAAACAAAAAAACAACAAACCCAATGATAATGGTTGGTTGAAGAAGGTAGGAGAAGCAACAACCACTGCCTTTTTTTCTGTATGATTACCTGGTCCTTCTTCTTTGAGAACTAAAAGCCTGAACTGAATTCATTCTCAGTATTTTGCTCATGCATAGTTGGATTCAGACCCTCAAATGTTGTGCAGCATGTCTGCTAGTGAGATCTATTTATTTTTAAGTGAAAGTCAGTTGTCCTTTCCCCCCCCCCTAAATTCTACATTGTATAAAAGCAGGTTAATCTTGCTATATTAGCAGAATTATAATATAGACTATGAAAATCAAGCACTCAGAGAGCTTCCTAACTTTTCTGAAAAGATGGTGGAAATTTCCTTAGTTGCTCAAAAGCAAAGTCTTTCAGATTCTTTTGTGTCACACTTGTTCTTTTGTATGAAGATGAATATCATAGGCAAAAGTGGCTTAAATTGGCCTCTTGCCAGTTCTTTTAAATTCCTGCATTAAACATTTAATCCTGTAACTGTATTTGGGGGCGGGGGGGGGGGGGGGGGTGGAATAAATTAAAACTTAATAATTGTGATAGTATAGAGTAGAGATACTTTTTCTAGTCACTTATGGAGTAGATAATATCTGATGTGAATTTTATCTGATGTGAACTCTTTTTTTGTCCTTTAAATACTTTTTTCCTGCTTTGAGGTGGAATCTTTGACAGCTTTAGTCTTCACTTCTAGTATTTCCACCACTATTTGAATTCTTTTCCACTGTATTTATACAAACATAATTAATTTTTGGATAATTCCACAGTTATCAACGTTCTTAAAACAATGTGTTTTAGATTCCAGTTGTGATTCTGTTTTACTCAATATTGGGGTTTTTCAAACTGTATTATAGCACACCAATAGTTTTATTCATTAAGACTTCTCTTTGTTTTATGTATATATATATATGATGTACATGATTTCAGGTTATCTGTTCATATATTCTTGTCAACTAATATATTGTTGATTTAATTCCAAAATGTCAATTCTCTTTTAAATAGTGGCTAAAATCTTGACTAAAAAATAAGTAAATGTATGTGGACTTTGTGTCCCTGTAAGATTTTAAGAGCAACACTAAATATTTTTAGACTAATATAATATTGTACTCAGCCTCATTCCTGTCTCTGCATTGCCTGCCTGTTGCCTTTTACTTTTAAAGCTGGTGGTACAGGTAAACACTTCAAAGATTGAGGAAGAGGATGCACTTGAGTTCCCCTCAAAGCACTTTAGAGAGGAAGTACAACTGACCCATCAATGAAATTCTCTATACAGCAAATGCTGGTAAGTGTACTAAATTAACCGGGGGAAAAAAAAAAGTCTGTAATCTTGCAATATTAGCAGTCCTGTGATAGGACTGAATTGTTTAGATGAAAATGTGTGTTTGGTTTTCAAGTTGAATGATGTTGAGTAAATCATCCTGTCGCTAATTCTTCCCTTCTCTCATCTTAGATCTACAGTTGCAGATTTCTTTCAGATAATCTGATAAATTACTTTCTGTAGGCTGCTCGCTTTCTTGTCTGGCTTTCTTCCTTGCAGCATATTCTTCTCTTTCTTTCACAGCAAGAATATTTCTCATCAGCTCTGCTTACCCACATATTACCTTAAAGCACAGCTTTTCGAGCATGGGAGGGAGTTGTTCCATGAAGCATCCACGGAAATGTGTCTGAAAGTCTTAGATCCACACTTAAATCTTGCTGATTATTTGTTAACAAAACTGATTGTTACACTCAAACCCCTTTGAATCCTTCTGTAATCGTATTTATTTTGTTGAGGATGTGGGAATGTGATGTAATGGTAGCTGTGAATGTTAGCTGAATAATCTGTAGTAACTGCTCTTGTCCATATGCTTAGTTTGCTGCAAATACAAATTAAAATTCAATAGTTTAACCTAGTTGCAATTCACATTTGGGACAGAATAATCACCCTTTCATTTCTTTTCACTGCTTAGCAGATAAGAACTAGCTTCTTGAGACAAGAAAGTGTTACTACAGTGAAGACAGCATATTCACAGTTTAACACCACTGGAAGTATTCTACCTTTAAATTTGACTACTAACATCCATCTTTGATTTATGCTCTCTCATTGTGCTCATTGTGTTTTTCACAGTACTGCAATAATCCAAAAAAAAAAAAAAAGCTCAGGAGAGTTCTTTCAATAATCAAACAATTTTACAGACATTTTCAAATGCTTTTTTTTTTGGTTTCCAGTTTAATTGGAGCCTGAGTTCATGCCTACCTTTTTTTCTTCATGATCTTACATACATTTTCCTTAATTTTACTGACTTCAAATATCTTCAGATGCTTAAGTCTGAATGCCTTCAGGTATTATATGTTCATTTTCATTGACTGAAAAGTTTTGTGGAAGTTTTGCTTAGTCCCATAATGAATCTATTCCAGTAAAGCATGGACAACTAGTTCACATCATTTTTTTATTTTTCTTGAGACCTGCATGTAGCGGGCTTACTGTGAGTAGAGCTGGAATCATCATTTCCTTTCAGCAGTTTCAAATGCTAATACTGATGAACTGAGTGACTGTATCTTAAGCAAATCACTGCTAACTTTGTTATAGACTTTGTTTACATTAAAAAAAGCAAAAGGTGCTTTCTAAATGCTAGTTGTCCCTACTGCTTCAAAACTAATTCAGCATTCTAAGTATCATTTTACTCAGTTTAATCTTTTTCTGGTGCTGTCATTCTCTGTAAAAATTCCTCCATGTTATAGTTACTAATGTAGTTATAGTGAACCTTGAAGCAAGCAATCTTTCTTGGACCACTTTTTATTAAACAAGCAGATGTGTTAATTCCAGTAAGGACTGAAGTGAATGAGATGGTTGTATTTTGGAGCTTTAAAGGGATTCCTTATCTCCAATTTAGTTTTAAACTAGAATTTAGCTCCAAGAAAGCAAAATTCAAAGGGCAGAAAAATAAGAGCTGCTGTTTGAATGTAGAGAGGCAAGAGCTGCTTCACAGTTCATTTATTTGCTGATTCTGTCTAATAACATTCCATACAGAAAAGCTTTCCTTCAAGATGTGGAGCAATATTACAGACAAGTGTCAATGCATAGATATGCTGCTTTTTGTTAACTCTCTAAAAAGGCTGAAAACTGCAATGGACAAATTAAAATGTGGTAGTGGCAGCTAAAGAAAGGTAAAGTCATGTTCATGGCCAGGGACTGGGTTTTTTGGATTTGGAAACAGATTAGAGAAACCAAGTAGAATATCAAACTGAAGGCTTGTGGACTGAGCAGAAATGAAAGAAAGAAGAAAGGTTGAATTATAAGACAAGGTTGGCATGGCACATAGAAAAGCATAGGAGCAAATAACATGGTTGAAGATGGTGATTGGGAATAGATGCTTGAGTCATGTGAGGCTGGAGAGAAGGAGGTGGTGTCTGAGAACCCTGGTGGCATAGCTGTCTGTGGTGCTGCGTGGACACCAGCAACTAGGAGCAGGCTGTGTGTGTCTGTTAAGGAGTGTCTGATCCACGGGGGGGGGGGGGAAAGAAAAAAAAAAAACACTTCTCTTTTCTTGTGGAAAATTATCTTCCTGGATGGTGAGTGACAGAGAAAGTACAGAAGATATGATTGAGATGATGTGAAGAGCCTCTGAGGCAGAAGGTCAGGTGTGAATTGGGAATTAAAGGGCTCTTTTTAAGTTTGATTGTGACAGAGACATGACATCTAATAGAAGCAAAAGTTGTTGTAGTGTTAAATACCTGTTGAAGGGCTTTTGATGGCTTGATGGTTTACAGATGTGTTCAGAAGGTATTTGACAAGACAGATACTAAAAAATAGTAAGGTGCCACTTGTCAGCATGAAGAACCATAGTATTTCTCGGTAACTACCTTGTCTTCTGGGTTAAAACACGTGTGAACACATACTGAGTTGTTGTAAATAATTTATATAGCATGGGGTGAAAGTTAATGAAGCAGCATTTAAAGCAACTACTCTGGCTAGGTACTCGCATGAGGGCTTTTTTGCTCTTTTTTAATGTTTGTCATACTAAGTCTGCTGTTGTGGAATTTCATTTTTCAGTGCCCCGGACTTTTTTTAAAGCTGTTTGCTTAATGCTTAATGAAAAGTCAGTTCTGAAGTTTGAGGGGTGTTCTACTTGTGGCTTCAGATTGGGAACCTTCAAATCCAGTTCAGTCATCCTTCTGTGTTGCACTTACAAAGGTTCTCCACTTTTTTGTTGTTATTGAGACGTTTTTGAAAGATAGGAAGAATGGATGCTCCTTCTGTTATTTTGTTCTTAAACAAGCTTAATACTTGTTTCTTTTTTTCCCATTTAATATACTACTCAATGTTTCTTCCTTTAAGTGTTGTTGTTTTTTTTTATAAAGAAATAGCCCAGATCACATCTTAGTGCATTTTTTTGTAGAGAAATTAGGTTGTATCATTTTGCATTACCTCTTTGATCCTTGGCAGTCAATAATGAAAAGACTTCATTCCTTAAGATTCACACCCTAGAGAGTTGTTGCCTAGGCAAGCTCAATGTAAGTGTAGTGAGCTTGCTGGGTGTCTTAAGTCAATAAATAACTCATACAGATACTGCCTCACTGTTGCCCTGCCTTTTGTCTCTGGTTTATTTATTTGGTACACAGATCACTTTCTGTGGTTTGATTTATCTACAATGATAGTTTTCCTCATTTACTAATATTTCTCATGTTACTTCTTTCTTAAGTAGCTGTATTTGCTGGCTGCTTACAATTACATGTAACATACTGTACAGAGCAAAAATAGAAACAACAGATATGTTTGAGCTTTCTAGCTTTATATAATAGTTTCTCTAAGTGAAAGCAATGTGTCTATCCTTTAATACATTATATCATTTATGAGGTCACTGGGTTATTTTTGATTCTCAGCTCCCAAAAGAAACAAGTTGATGAATTCATGTAGAGAAACTTCCTTGTAAATAATAATTACGTTAGTAGTGGTGAAGAGTGAAGCCCATGTGAAAACATGGTCTTGTTCTTGTTTTCTTTCATTACCTATGTATCATCACATCAACTATTTGTCTGTAGCTAAGTTTTTTTTAAAACTCTGATCTCCTCAAAGACAGAGTTTAAAATGTGATTATGCCAGTAAGATTGGCATCTGAGATGCCTGTCTCTTTTACATCTAAATTGAAAAAAGCAGTTTTAATACTTGACTAGGGGGGGCACAGTAGTTTGAAGCATGTCAAGTGCATGAAGTCTTATGACATTTTTGTCATATGTCCTCATTTTAGACAGGTAAATTGTCTTACATCAGCTCACACAGTTCCTAACAACACTATTTAACGCTAGCCAGTATATTCTACATTCCCTCTCTTCAGAGTTTGAAAATAGATAAATTTTTCTCTTCTGTACAAAATTATATTAGTTTAATGATTATTTTCTTTAATTCCAAGAAAAGGAATAGGTAAGTATAACATGCTTGAGCACAACATTTAAAAGTTATGTGCGTGTAATGCAACTAAAGAATTTAATTATATAGAGATACAGGTAGAGTCATTTAAAATGGAGGAGTATGTGCAATCCTTAGAACAGTCTTTTGTCTGAAAATTGAATTAATAGTGAAAAAACTCCTTTCATATCTCTTGTGTTTAGAGTACAGTAGCTAAGGTATCTAGAATTTCAAGTATCTGCCATATTTTGGCTAAGTACTATATCTTATCAGTGTAGCATAAAAGATAAGCGTCCATCATAGCAACAAAGTCTTATTCTTGTGTAACTCGCTATGCCCCATTAAGTTTCAAGTGTTCTAGCATTTAGACTGTACAGATTTGGATGCGTGCCTTGAGCATGCATTTCACGTCAAGTAATTGTTTATGGAAGTGTTTCTTTTCTTTCTGATTTCTTTAACAGAGGCTCCTACTTAAGAAATGTATGGCAGGGGAGAAAAATCATCAAGCCATAATTTCTCCCCAGCATTCTAATACCTCAAACGACTATTTCACTTTTTATTTCTTCCTCATTACAGACTTGTGATGAAGTTTTTCTAGATTCTTACCTGCACTTTAGGTTTTCATGCTATGGAAATACAACTGGGATGGAAGTGGACAGGCTGGTACTTCCATAATCACCTTGATTGACAATTCTTTTGCTTCCTGGTAGGTGGGAGCCATAACGCTTAGTGTAAGGACTCTGTTGTAGGCTGGAGGAAGAGGAAGACTGCAATAAACAGAACTAGTGGTAAGTAATAACTTCCTGCCATCTCATTAAAGTCTTCAGGGAGATATGATGGATGTTCTGGAAAAATGATTGATTCTAGATGAAAGCACTCGCTTCTGAGCTGTCCTAGGAAGCTTTCAATGTTGTTTAGAGAGTCATAAATTCTCAAGGTGTCAAGAGTAGTAAAGAGGAGTTCCAAGTAACAGTAGTTTGAAGGGAACTTTGAATCTGAGAGTCTTTCAGAATACCATGATTTTCATCTCTATCTTGTCTTCTGATTAGGAGAAATCAAATATGGTTTTAGGAAGTATAATAAGAACAGAAAGTTCTCAGTAAAAATGGGTAAAATCAGATCAAAGAACATGGTTTCTCTTTAAAAGACATAAAGACAGTTGAAAGTTATCTGCTGTTTGGCTATATTACATTTTGATGTTGCAGCCAAACTTCTGTTTACTATTTGACTTGTTTCTGATATGCATTTGGGATGACATGTTTCATTCCAATATTCTTCTAAAATCTTAAAGATTTCTGTATGGTGATCTGGTAAGCTCAAGGAAGAAATTGAGAAGGTACTGGTGTTCACGTACTGGTGTTCACGTACTGGTGTTAGTGAATTTCATAGCTCATTCATTTGCAACCAGTGAAAGAGAAAACCATAACAGATACTTATCTTGTTCATCTGTACATAAGAAAAATTAGTGCTACTTACATTCATTCTCCATCAACTTTTGGCATGGGAGACCATAGAATAAAATGTTGGTGCTGTGTAACAAATGCTATTAGTTTTCTGTACAGCATCAGCAGTAAGGATCTTTTTCAATGTTTATTTTCAGTGGAATGTATATGACTGTTGTTACAGTGCAAAAGCCAACGCGTGCGCGCACACAAGACTTCACTTAAAAGGTTTCAGAAGCCATTCTAATCACGGCTTTCTATGCTAAAGTTGCCTCACCTCCTTTCATAAGGTACCTTTCATAAGGTACTAAAAGTAAGAATATTTTATTCTTTTAATAGAAAAAAAAATACTGTTCATAGTTACCTGTGTGAACCTATAAAAAATGTTTTGCAAGGGTAATCACAAAAGCAGGTCGCAGAACATTCATTCATCTAATTGTTGCTGTTCATCTAACCAACAATAAATTGAGGTAAATTTGTGTAGTCATATGGAAGTCTCCAAAAGGTCATGAATAGTTGACAAGATGCTCCATGTTGTCAAGGAAGTTTAATTAGGCAATTTTTTTACATTATTTGCTGAAGTTTGCATGATAATCAAGGACGTTCTGAAGAAAGGTGTACAGATTTATTGCATGTATTTTAGAGCCCTGAGTATCAAGGATAAATAGTTCCTTTTTACAAGTTAAAAAATACAAAAGTTTTTTTTTATGAAAATAAACCATTATCCCTTTTGCCTTTTAAGAGTACTTGGTGCAGTAACACTGAGAGATGAGAGATGCTTGCTTTGTATGCATGAATACAAATTAATCTTGTAGTCTTCGCACAAGCCAAACTTTTGTTGATCCTTATTTAAATGGAAGCATTGCCTTCATAATGATTTCCGTTTAAAAAAATTAAATGATGAATTCAGAATTTAAAATTTCCCTTGTTTTTATACCACCTTAATGGTTGATCAGACTTTATGCTACAACGATCCAGATTTGAAGTAAATAGTTTGGTAGAGAGGCTACTGAAGTCATAGAAAGTCAGAACATCAAATTCACCACAAGTTTGACAATGACCTTTTGAAAAACAAGTACTTTTTTCTTTTTTTCTTTTAATCTTCAGTTAAATAAAGTTTAGAGGGTGCTCATAGTATCTCTATGAATGGAACAATTGCCTCCCTTTGGCAACGGGAGATTTTCCTTCTCAATTAACTGTATGGATTTGATGAATAACTTACATGTGGAATGCCCCCATTGGGGGGGATGGGGATGATCAGAAGTCTTTAAATATGAAATAGTGTATGATTATGATATAATATGGAGTGCCGTAGTTACTGATACTCCATTTATGTGCACAGGGAAAAGTATAGCCACCAGACTAATAATTAATTTGTAGCTTTTAGGTGGTTATAGCTCGTGGTAGTTGTTACAAATAGGCTTTAAAGAGAACAAAATCCCTCAAAGGCCAGAAATTGTTTTAGGTCTGTATTATGCTGAGAGTGAGAGGAAATAAAGATAACTGGTCAGTACCTAAATACTTCCAGGATCAAGCATGAACAGATTTCTGGAAAATATAATATTGAATGGTGAGTAATACACAATGAAAAGTAGTAATGCAATTTGAATTAAAAAAAAAATAAAATGAACTGTGTGGCCAACTTCATAAGAAAACAAATGCTTACTGTGACTTGTGTGTTAAGCTTAAAGAACATTTTGTTCAAGAGAAATATGGCACCTAACCAAAAGGATTGTTTATAGTTAAGAAGTAAATGAAGTAATAGAATTTAAAATGTAATAGTTCTGGGCATCTTTCCAGACAGTCAGATCCAGAAGTTGACCATCCTTTCAATGAAGAACATTTTCTTTAGATCTAATTGGGATATCTCATGCTGTTGCTTTCACTCTTACTGGGCTCCTCTTAGTAGATCCTGATGCTGCCCATCTTGCAGTTGAAGTCAGAAGTGAGATCCACTTTGGCTTCCTTCTGGGGGAAGAATGACCCAATTTCATTTGGCTTCTCCCTGTATGCCTCAGATCCAGTTCACCTTGGTTCCTCTTCAGGGAAGTGAGTGAGACTGTAATGCCTCACTACCTTGTACCTGAGGATCCCCAAATTGTGTTTCAATTGTACTATACAAATTGTAGAGGGAGAGGAATAATAATTTTCTTTAGCCTCCTATATGATACCCTGCTGCCACAAGGCTATCCTGCTTACTCGTATGCAAGCCATTGTCAAACAAGGTTCACCAGTTTGTGGAAAGCTGTTTATTTTGTAAGCAGCTGGCCCCAGCCTGTTTCTTGGGATTACTTCATTCCCACAGCAACATTGTTGTATTCATCAAACAGCTTAGCCCATTTTTCTATCCTATAATTTTTTTATCCTCTTCTGAAAGATAGCCCTTCCTTCCAGTTTATCAGTTATTCCTCCCAAATTGATGTCAACTGCAGACTTGCTGAAAGTATATTCTGTCCTATTGTTCTGTGCATGTGGAAGCAAAATTACTTGAGACAGGCTCTTAGCAATACCAGGTAAAGTATTCACGTGTATGCTAAAAGTCACATACAGAAAACAGAGTTGAACACACCCCACAAGCAAAGGGGTTCTCTGGGTATGTAGCACTCCTTCTCAAAAGGCAACAGAGATCCAAGAGATGCTCTCTATTCAGTGGCTGGCCTGTATATTAGCCCAGAGTGGCTCCACCCTGGGTCCACCTGTTCTCATCACATGGTGAGCACAGATGCAAACAATTTGCCTGTGCTCCCTAGGCCAATTACATCCCTTCACCAGGTGCTCAATCACCAGATCAAGCCATGACCTAACAGTTCCCCTATACCGATCATCCTGCTTCTGGAGAATGCTAAATATATAAGTTCCTATGTATGCACTTGAGTGTCACATCCAGTAATGAGTCATTCTCTGGACATTGAATCTGTGACTTCCATGCTTGGAGACCTAGTAGATAGTAATTCAGTCACCTTCCAGTTTATTTCTCGCATTTTGCTACTAAGATGTTATGGGATTTCTATGTCAAAAGTTTCATTAAGGTAAAGGTAAATGACACCCACTGCTCTCCATATACAAAACCTGTCATTTCACTGTAGAAGCAGTTAGGCATAATTTGATCAGCAATGGTTGTTTCTAGTCACTTTCTGTATGTACCTTCTACAAGTTCCTGCTCCATATTTTTTCTTCTGTTCTCCTAGTTCTTGGCCTTCTTGAAGATAGGTATGCCATTTGCCTTTTCCTACTCATTGTAAGAGCATTCACAAATTATCATGAAGTTTCAGAAATGATGGGAAGGAACCTCTAAGTGATATTGACCAGCTCTCTCAGCATTCTCAGATGTATCCTCTGCGCACTCCTGTGGGCATATGTAAGCACAGTTTGCTCTCATCTGTCACTACCTCTGTCTTTCTCTACCCTGAATTATTCCTTCTGCCCAAATGCGTGGTGGCAGAGACCCAGGTTGACAGTAGACCTTACCAGGAATGCTGAGGCAAAGAAGACAGAGTATATCAACCTTCCCCATGAGTATCTGTATCTAGGTCTCCCATTCACTAGCTATCCTGCCCTCACTTTCCTTAATCTTCTTTTTGCTGCCAGTGGAGCCCACAAAAATCCTAGTTGTTTTCAACTTCATCGTCAGTTTCAAATCCAGCCAAACTTTGTTTTACTAACTTACATATCCATGTGCCTAGGCAGTGTCTTCCTGTTTCTCTGGAGTACATGAACTCCGCTTGTATACACAGTATTTTGCATCCGAATTCAGGAATTTCTCATTCATGACAGATGAGGGAAAGGTTGGGTTTATTTCAGCTGTTCAGAGATTTGGGCTATTTACTGAATGTTTTGTATTGTACAGTAGACTAAGAAAAATCTTGACAGTCTTTAGAGGGACAACATATTTTAAGTAGCTCTTTAGCAGTGGGGTTTATTATTTTTTATGCTTTTCCAAAAGGCAGCATTACAAACTCAGTGAAAAGCATCATTGTTTTCTGTCCTTGTTTTCAAGATATTAAGTGATTTGTTCTTTCCTTGATTTAGATATTTGGGGGTTAAAAAGTTGGAATACAGATAAAAGCTTTAGAAAACTAGTATTTGATGAAGGTTATTTGTAAAACCTAAGACACAGGTGATGAGAATTTGAGTGTTATTCACTAGTAGTACTGCTATTTTGGTTTGCTTGTTTCTGATAAGGAAAAATCAGTTTTATTTCAATCCGACTATGAAAAAATCTACGTAAGGAAAATGATAATAATGAGCTATAACTAAGTCTATCTTCATGCTCTCATAGTAAATTTAAAACTTCAGAAAACTAATAGGAAATGTTTTGTGTAGAACATGTGCTGTACATGACAAATGCAAGCAAAAAATTACGTTGTGAATCTGTGCGCGGATCTGTGGCTTATAACCGCTGCTGGACAAAGGAGTCTTTCCCGCATTCAGTTCCTCAGCGGAAGGTCCTGATCAGAAGCATCTCTGTGAGCCTTCTTCTGTGGAGATTTTCAACCTTGCCTGTACTCTTGAAGAAAGGATTTTGGTTATTTGTAGTCACGCTGCCCTTTGATTCTGCACTGACTCACTGGTGCATCAGTAGACTCATTGGTTTTGTTGGGTGTAATTTACTGCAATAACACGTACTTTCATACATACGTAGGCAATGGGAGCTGTATAGGTAGTTCATGCACTATGTAATATTAAACGATAAAGGAAAGAATGAGTGGCAAGAATGTTCAGTTTCTATTTCCTAGCCTTGCTGTTTTCATAATGTTATCGAATGTTCACCCTGTACTTGAGAAATACTTCAAGAATTTCTAAGTGTGCTTTAAGCAAGTGTTAATGTAGTAAAGTAGCGTTTTAGATGCACTTGTAGCTGAAATACACGTTTTGGAGAGCAGCGTGACTATAATGAAGAGTAATAAAATGCTATAATATTGAATGTAAGAGTTGATTAGGCTACTGCATTGTGTCAATAGAGTAGGTTTTGGTATTTCAGTGTTCTGGAAGTGGCAGTGAGCAGCATGTGTATTAAAATTTCCACATGATATGAACTGAATAACTATACAAGAAGTACTTTATATGCATCCAAAGAAAGTAGAAATATGTAACAAGTTCTTCTCTGAATTTTTTTGTCCATACCCTTTATATGGGTGCAAATGAGAAAACTGAAATCATTATTAGGGAGAAAAAATAACCTCGATTATTTAATGAACAACATAGTGAATAAAGTTGGGACCAATATGCAAGGACATACTGTAATTAGGTCATTTGATGAGCTGTTTAAAAAGCCATTGCATATTGGAGGGGAAATAAGGAATATTTCCTAAGGAATCATCATCTTTTTCATCTTCCTTTCTTTACCAGTTCTTCTAAATTCAAATGTGTGTCATTTGTATCTATTCAAACTGAGATTTTTCAAATGGAAATTTTAGGTCTGGTATCATAATATAATTGTTGAAACTTCATCTTACTCTTTTTTGTAATCGGTCTTTCTTGTAGTGATTTCTGTGCACATATAAGTATATGCATATTTCTGTAACTTGCAACTCTGTGTATTTTCTTTGTGTTTTTAAAACAGGACATTTAAATTTAATGGTCATATTTTGGGGATCAAAAGAAACAGTTTATATCTCTTTAAATTGTCTTACTCAGGCTGTAACATAGTCTGATCCAGTACTAACTTAGAGTGAAAGAACATCCTGGGAGATAAATCATTCAGGGAAATTTGGCACTTTATTTTCACTGGCTCCTTAAAATTTCATTTTTCATGTAATGTTGTTTGTTAATTATATATTCTTCTGTGCTTTCTTAATAGGAGTTCTTCAGAGTCCAGTTTTTAGTTTCTGAATTTTTTAGAAGAATATTCAGGAATTAAAGAAGAAATATTTGTAGTTAAGTGGAATGGTTTTGGGGAGATGAGCCAAGAAGAAGTGGAAAAAATGCTTATGATTATTTTGAAGGATTCTTTCCACTAGGTTGCTAATCCTGTCAGCTTTCAACATGAGCTACAGTTCAAATGTGAAGGAAGTATAGAGGTTTGACTCTGAAATAGTAACTAATGGAATAGAAGCATATCTTTCCTTGATACTTTCCTACAATAAGGGAGTTTGCAGTGTTTGAGGAAATACCAAAATCTCTTAAATTTGCAGTCGTAGTTCCACTAGGCTTATTAATTACTCCTCATCTGACAAGTAATTTTACTATGTAGAATTCAGGGTGCTTTTGGACTACAGTATTTCCAAATACCAGATCAATGTAGTTAGTCAGAAGATACCATCTAATCTGACCTCCAGTTCAAAATGACCTGCAATTTTAGCTAGTGAAATGTCATTTAAAAGATTAATAGCAAGATAATTTAAAGTACAACAAGCAAAAATACTTAAATGCAGTACACGCCATAAACTATAACACTTTTTCATTCCAAGAGATACTTTAAATTAAATTTTGAACCTTTCTCTAATACTAAAATAAGTATTCAAATGTGATTTTCTGAATATATATAAATGAAGTTAGCCCACTGAGTAAAGAATTGCTTGCATGTAACACCAAAATTTGTCTTCAGAAAAATTTCACTTTTTGGGGGGGGGGGGGGGGGGAAGCAAGGATACATTTTGTGCTTGCTGTGATGGCTTTGCTGATTCAGACCTCCGAGTTGGAAATGTCCTGTTCCATGCTTACAGTGAGTGTCCCCAAATCCCTAACTTTTCTCTTTTAACAGTAGACTATGTAAGAATAAAAATACTAACCTAAGTCAGTCAAGGTGTGTACCATTGAAACTCACATCTGCTTGGTGAATTGTTAACATTCTTGTTTTAAAATTAAAGCTATCTATTCCATCTTTGCAGGATAGTTGTTCTACGTTTTGCTATCCAGACAGATACTTTTCACAGTTCTCCTGAGTCAGAACAAACATTACCAAATCCCCATTTAGACCCTGGGAAAATCTTTTAATTTTTCTCACATCTGTGGCTTGTCTCTTGACCCATTTTTCTGCTTTCTCTGGTGTCTCCAGTGCAACAGGATCCTGGCTTGCTGTGTCTCTACCTCCATTTCATGGGTTTTTTGTTTTTTTTTGCATCACAGCAGCCTCCTCTGGCTTAGTACGGTTACCTCCTTCCAGAGGAAGGAGTGCTTCTCCCTTTTTTCATAAAACCTCACCTGAAAGAATTCAAAAGGCTGCGGATGGAGTAAATGGGCAATCTTCCTCATGACTACTCATCCACACCAGTGTGTACCTATCTGAAGAATAGCATACTGAACAACAGGTGCTAGAAGTATGGTCATGAATATATGGCATGTCTATGGGAATCACCTGTGCATGCATTGAAATAACTAACATGCGTGTAGCTGGCTTAGTGAGTACATGACAGGTTAATCTGTGGTGTATCATCTCTGCCTTCTCTATGATGTGAATATCAGAGAAATTGGTAGGAAAACTCCCCAGCAACCACTGGTCTGCGTTTCATTACTGCGGTAGCCCCACAGCACTTTCTGTTACGCTTCACCACAGGGTTCTTACTTTGTGGTGAACCATAGGAAGTCTGCTTGAGACTGTCACCAGCTCCTGTTCTCAGTGCTGGTAGAGTTCCAACACTGCAAGGGGGCAGAACTGGTAAAACCAATGCAAAAAGGTGAAACAAAATTAAATGTAAAAATTGGGTATTCAAATGAAAACACAGCTTTTTGCATTGTGATTTTTCTGTAAAGCTTAGTAATAGCTGCTCATTCTAAATATTGTATTTGCTGTAATTTGCGGAGGAAATTTTTCCTTCAAAAGAAATATTCAGCCAAAGCTTGAATATTCCTTCTGGCAGTTAAACACAAGACACACCACCACCTGCCAATGTCTTCTATGCTGAGGTTTTCCTTTCACTTTCACAGCCAGCCATATTCTGGTTTCCCTTTCTGTTATCAATCAGGCTGTCAAGATGCATTACTTACAGTTGCATTAGCCGACATCTCAATTTTTGTTGAAACTTAGCTAGATAAGAATAATGAATTTTGGAAAGTAATAATTTCAGTATATCATGAACATAATCATATCTTGCAATCATATGCCGGTGAATAACTTTTCCACTTTGTTTCATGTGCACTGTGTGCTACAAAATTGATATTTATTCTTTGCTGTGAGATGCAGTAATCAAATATAGCGGTGAAATAGATTCATCAGTGGATTCAGATAGACTGGTTTTGTTTGGTTGTTTTTTGTTGGTTGCTTTTTTTTTTTTTTTTTTTGAGTAGGGAAATAGCCTGTGCCTGGCTGGTTGGTTCAATTGTGCTAATGTTTATACTAGTATAGAACAAAAAAATGTTTCTGTCTAACTTACACAGAAAGTGAATGATGAACACCAACAAATATGTAAGCACAAAGAATTACTGGATAGTTGGCTGTCACAGAGATTAGCATTGGAAATGTAGTATTGAAAGTATCTTTATTTTATAAGGAACTTAAGAAAGGTTTAGGCAGTGACAGCGTAGAACACTTAGTAATCTGAGGATAGCAGTTGCATTTCAGTTTAGAGAGGGACTTAAAACTCCATTTGTCTTCAGCCTCACTGTTCATTTTCACTTTCTTTGTTTTTCTTTAGATTATAATTATGGTAGGACAGAATTAATATATCTGGATGATTGTTATGTTTTTTGAGTATTTACTAATTGTTTATTAATCAGTGGCCATATCATTTTGAGGCATAGGTTGCTTTTCCAGAGCACTGTACGTAAGCTCCATTTCTATCAAGTGTTTCTGTTTAATGCACATTCTATTTGTTTAACTTATTCTTTTTTACTTTCTCTATATCCATAGCTGTTTAGGAATATGAATACATTTCAGGGAAATTACGATCAAATGTTGCTATTACACTTTTTGTATATCAGTTCAAAAACCTTACTAATCATGGCTTGCTTGTGCTCTTCAGAAAAATATTTCTAGGTGTGCTAGGATTTTTTTTTTTAGCAGATCTAGAAAGAAACATTCCACCTTATAAGGCAACCACATGTGTTTAGAGATGTTTAAAGAGATGTCTTAGTGATTAATTTTTGAGAAAAGATTTCTTTAAATAAGGTGGACATGTGGATTTGTAAGATTGAGGTGTAGATCTAGAACTTGAAAGATAAAGCTTAGAAAAAAAATCTAAATTTAAGTTTGCTTAAGCTGTAGATTTTTCTGCCACTTGCAGTTTCAAAATGAAGATGTGAGTGTATTTGTAGAAAGATTCTTGAGCTTAACAAAGTTGTGAAATTTTTGTGTGTGCTACGTAGATCAGAATGTATAATACTGATTTTTCTTCTTGGTATTAAGATTGTTCAGCAAGGCATGTATGAAATACTTGGAGGCTTATCTGAATGGAGTTTAAAAGAATGTAAAAATGTATGCCTTTGGCAGGGTCCTGCATTGCATCCTTATCTCTTAAGTTAAAGAGATACAGACTTGAAGAATGGAATATTTGGTGGATAAACAATTGGTTAGATGGTTGCAGCCAGAGGGCTGTGGTCAGTGGCTTTATGTCCAAATAGAAGCCAGTCGCAAGTGGTGTCTCCCAGGGGTCCATCTTGGGACTGGTGGTTTTTAACATCTTTTTCAATGATATAGAAAGTGGGATCGAGTGTACACGCAGCAAGATTACACCAAACTGGGTGGTGTAGTTGATAACATAGCTGATAACATAGAAGGCAGGAAGGGACCTGGACAGGTTTGAAAAGTGGGCATGGGAGAACATAATGAGGTTCAACAAGGCCAAGTGCAAGGTGTTTCACTTGGGTTGGGTCAGTCTCAGATATGTGTAAAAACTGGAAGAAGTCTTTGAGAACAGCCCTATAGAGAAGGACTTGTGATTTCTGGTCGATGAAAAGCTTGACACGGTTGGAACTAAATGATCTTTAAGATCTTTTCCAACCCATGTCATTCTATGATTCTGTAGTATGTACATGAACTATATTGCAGTCAGATCAACAGGAGCAGCATGGACTCACCACAGGGGAAATCGTGCCTGGCCCAATGGATAACCTTCTATGATGACATGACTGGCATGGAAGAAAAATAGATCATTGGATATCATCTACCTTGACTTCAGTGATGCTTTTGACACTATCTGCAATATGATCCTTGTGGCGAAGCTGATGATGTGCTAGATGAGCAGTTAGGTGAATTGAAAACTGGCTGAGCCCAGAGAATGGAGATCAGTGAGACAGGGCCAAGTGGGCTGGTAATTCCTGTGAGGAAAGACTGACAGTGCTGATACCTTCAGCTTGGAGAAGACACAAGAGGAAACTTACCAATATGTATGTTACTATACGTATGTAAAACTCAAACTCCAGGACTTGAGTCCTTAAGGCTTGAAACTGAAACTTGCTTATTTCTGTATTTCTGATTTAAACAAAGTTATACCAATTGTCAGCCTTTGCAAGGAAGCTGTGTGCCGCAAAGAAAAATATTTCCTTATACAGTGATTTATTAGGAGTGCACACCCTTGCCTTAGATAGAAAGCTATCGACTTTGTTTTATGGAAGAAAAAGTTTGTTTCCTGTATTTAAAACCAAACAAAAGCCTGCTTGAATCAAAGATATAGGATTTTATGCCTTCTTCCACAATACTGAACTTCCACATAAGTCTATCATGAGTATTATGTGTGGTATCTGTTGCTTGACTGAAATAGATGCACTGTTTATTATAGGAGAAGTTTTCCAGGATGTGATTATAATGGCATGGAAGAAAGGAAGGCTCTGCCTGGATTGTGCCATTCTCTCCTTTGAACGTAGTTTAATCATTGCTGTCAGTCCTTTTAAAATAAAGTCTCAAGCATTTTGCTTATATGGAGAAATATGGACAAACAGAAATACTATCCAATTGTGACAATCTAATATTTGAATTTCTCCTTTTTATCTTATGTTTCTGTGTTATTGTCATAAACTGGAAGTGCTCTGTTAGATAAAATCAGTCATGCAGTATGCATTTTGCATGAAATTGTACTTATAATAGTGAAGTTATGATCTCACGTGATTGCAGTGAAATTACTGTTTTCTGAAACAGTTTAGTGATATTTTTGAGTAGTTATTCCAGTCTTCCACCCACTACCCTCCACTAGTAAGAATAAATAAACAAATTATTATTAATTGTTACAGTGTGGCTTTATCTTCTCGATATTTTAATTTGGAAGAAAATTTTTCTTTGTGATGTCTCTCAGCTCACATTCTGCATTTACTAGCATATGCTCCCTGTTCATATTTGTACACTTTTCATTTCAAAGTCTGATTGTGAGCCATCATTGCCTGGTTTCAAAACCACCAAATAAATAACCATGAAGTGCTGTTTGAAGAAACGCAGCAGAGTTAACATTTTATTATTAAAACAGAATACTTTAAAATGCAGATTAAAGCTTTTGATATTAATCTCTAAATCTATTTACATCTTAGGGAGGAAAAAAGTTGAGTGAATTTTGGCATCCAAAATTATTTTTCCTATTTTATTATTTGGCAGACAAATATGAAATTGAGGCAAGAGGTGTTATTTATTTATTTAAATTCCATTTTGGGGGTTTTGTACCTCTTTCCTCACTGCTTTCTGTGAATAACCTGCTTTGCCTTACAAATCTTTTGGTGTTTTTCTGCTTCACTGAAAGTACTATAGAATTTTTCATTTTGACAGTATGAAAATCCCAACTTGCACAGTGGATTAAGACTTAGATTTCTCCTTATATCATGGTAGAAGCTTTAAATGTATCAAGATGAAGGATACTGTAGAGCTTTTTAGACTGATCTCTGTTGCTCCATGTAGGTCTTAATCCTTTAATTCATGGAGCTAATTGAAAGCTAGAGAAATCTTACAAAATCATAGTATTTTTATTTTTAAAAATGCTTTTCATGTCATGCTAGCTTGACAAAAACAGTCATTTTCTAACTGTCCTTCCTAAAGCATTGCTGAAAGATAGACACAAATTAAGTTGCTCTCACTTTTTTCACGTGCTGTGCACACTTAGCTTTAGCTAACTGTGGGTAAGTCATCATCTGCCACTTGTGTGTGTTATGGTATTTAGAGATTGGCAAAGCTGCTGCTTCATTTAATTAGGGCATTGAGTTTCTACTGCTGAAGCAAAAGGGCTTCAAAAAGTAGCTTTGTAGAAGAGTCCTAAAGAGCTCAAAATTGACCCTTAAAGCAGCAGCAGAATCTGCTTGAATCATCTGACAATTATACTGAGTGATTACCATACGGAGAGTTTCTTCGCTGTGTTGAATGGCTCCTGCTCCTCCAGCCTTCATCTGTCTGCTCAGATTACGCTCTCAGCCCCTCCACCAGTACCTCTTCTACATTGCTGCTTTTACATTCTATCTCAATTATGGTACTACAAAGTTCATAATTAATAATTGCAGCTATATCCTTTTTCTCTACTTTTAGAGTACAGTCTTTTCCATAGCAAACTATATTCATGATGTCTAGCAGCTTATTCTTGGTCTTAGTGTAGTTTTCAGTATATAAATGTAGATTTGGTCTAGAAATTAGTCGTAGTATTGGAAAAACTAAGCAACAAGTTAATCCTTTCTTTATGGAGTATTTCGTCTTTTCATCTCACTCTATTTTCCCACATCTCCTTCCTATGGAAAGACTCCAAAACTGCATGTTTGTTGCTAGTATTATATTTGTCATCTGCATTTTTCTCAAATGTGGAATAATATTTTAACTAATTCCCATTTTATACTTTAACAGAGTACTGCCATGTAGGGTAAAACACAGTTATACTTCTGCTCTTTCAAAGGGCTAAAGAATTTACTGGATTATTTGAAATAGACCAGTTTATGGTTGGTGGAATTCTTATACACTCTGCCTTTCCTTTAAGTGTCTAAATTATGGAGTCATTGCATTGCAGTGACTGGGGCAGGGAGGGGGAACATTGGCCAAGGTTATTTAGGCCACTAAAAGTTCAAACTGCCCTTGCATTTATCCAGGCCTGTCCATTGCATTATGTCAGCCTGGTTAAACTGTACATAGGTCAGATGCTTCATCTGGAAGCCTGAACTTCTATGTATCTAGGTGGTAAAATTTGGAGTATCCTTATTAGTTCCTAGTCATTGTTATACAGGCTTGTGTTTTATTTTCTCTTTTTAACTCTGTCTTTATTGGTATCTGCACTTGTCAAAGAAAGATGCCTAGATATATATAATGAACAGCAATGCATGTGATGATTGCTTACTATTTTAAAAGAGCAAAACAGTATTGAATTAAAAAAAAAAAAAAAGCTCTGCTTTTCTGTCTTATCAGGCCACCAGTTAATGGCAACAATCATATACTATCCTTATTCTCTTTCTCCTTGTCCCTGTCCTTATTTGAGCTATTTTTTTTTTCTATTTCAAACTGCTGTAATTTCACTAAAGTTGGCAACAAATTTACATGAGATTATTTAAACTTAAAAAAATAAAATTTAATAAACTGTCAGCTTGCTTTCCGTCTCAATAACAAATTTAATCTTTTCTTGTATAATTCTCTTGAAGAAATACAAGTTGATGTTGCTGAGATGTGGTGGTTTTTCCCCTTAATAGTAAAACCAGGGATGAAATGCTGAGAATTTCAGGTTAAAGGGCTTGGTTGTTCAGTTATAAGCAACCAAAGTATGATTTCAAAGGGAAATAGTAAATAGTATTAATTACATTTCTGCATTAGAAACCATAACCAAATCGGAGCCTTGATGCTATCGTGTTTTTGTTGTTTTTTCTATATAGTCTCTCAACACAATGTACTTACTGTTTGAAAACTCTGGGAAATCTCCATGATGCTTGCGGTTGGTTTTCAAAGAAAACCGCAGACAGACGTATCTGAGATGTGCTTAGAATTGTGAGATGAAGGCCAATCTGCTGAATGGGGTTTAGAGCTACTGATTGAGGGATACAGTGGAAAACAGGCTTTATTTTGAATGAAATAGGCTTCTTTAAAAAACATAAAATAAAACCCCTTGTTTGCAATTAGGGTTAATATAGATTGGCAACTAGTGAATAATGCTCTGCTCCCAAAATAAAGCAACTTAAGTGAACTATGTAGGCCTGGAAAAAGGATAGGGAGTCTCTAAAAGGTGACTGTGTAGAGTACTACATTGGTCTTTAAGAATATGCAGCAGATGCATATAACACTGAGAACAGTGATGGATGGGGAAAAATGAAGAACTAAAGGTGAAAAGGGAAATAATGAATACAACTCTCCAAATGAAAAGAGATTAATACACTGAGGAGACAAAATAATGAGGAAATGAACGTAATCAAATAAATGGGGAGAAGTCTAAAAAAATCTGATAAATTACAGTGACGAAAAAAAACTTTGTTCCTAAAGAATATATATATATTTTGTACATATAGAAAAATTAATCTACCTCAAAACAAAAGAAACAGATGAAACTTTAGGAAACTTTAGGAAAGTTGAAATGTTGAAATAAACTCTGAATCTGAATTGCTTCTTGCTATTGACAGTATTTCATGTTCACCTTTTGTGATGAAAATATGTCCAAACATTACATAGACCGTAGCCTGGCACTTCAGAAAGTCTTCATCCAGAGTAGCCTGTGCTGTATGCTTGGGTTCCTGCCTTATAGTTATAACTGTCACTTTAGAAGGGTAGCTGTTTTTCTGAATAGATTAGAGGTTCTACAGTTATAAATCCCTTTATTTTGTCTCCCATTTCATTTGTATTTTACAACTTCCTATGTGTTGGATCAGAGAGATAATTAAGTGATTTTGGATTAATTGGTTTCATAACTGAAACTGCATTCCAAGAATTCTGTAATTGCAAAAACCATTCATGCAGAAATGCCTTTGTGTTAATTCTAAATAGCTATATAAAAATGACACCTCATTTATTTTGTAACCGTAGTCTCTAAATAAAGAACTCATCTGTTTCCAATATCATTATTTCAAAAATCTATGATGGTACTGATTGTCAAGTGTGTTTGGAATTTTTTTAATCTAGTAATTCACAATATAGAATATAGAATTTAATTAAGATGTTATCCTTTTTTTTTTCATGGAGTAAAATATAGTCTGTACACGTTTAAAAGTCATTGGCAGTTGATCTATTGAAGGTTTATACTACTACATAGAAAAAATAGATTAATAGTTGAGTTTGTAATTTTTTTGTTTAAACCAAACGATACACGCAGATTTTTACGTTCCTTGTCATAAATTTAGACTGCTAATTTCATATATCTTTGTCATGTTAATAGTTCTCAAGGCCCAGGCCATGATAACATGACATAGTGTCACTTTGTTTTGCAGTGTAAGCCTTTAATTTTTGTCTGACATAACTGAAGCTTAGAAAATAGGGGAAAGGCTTCATATAGACAAACGTCACTTGCCTTTTCCCTTCCAAGTCTTGTCTCTTTTCAGACATCACATCTGTGCTTTTATTTTGGCTTTGTCCTTGAAAGCATGAGTAATTACATAGATATCATTGGTTTTTGTAGAGCGAATGTAGAAACGTGAATGTAGAAACAGTAGTTCATATAATATTAATTTAACTTACTTCCTTGTAGTGTTTTCTAGATCATTTGTGTCAGTTGTTCATGACATTGAAAGCTAAATTCCTTATATAACTGTTTATAGTTGAAACGTTTCCAGGCACTTACTGGGGATAAAATCATCCATTTTATTAAAAACAAACTAGATGACAGTTTCCAAGCTTGTGAAATTTAATTCCATTTCCATTCCATTTAAAGTTTCAAATGATTTCTTAGCTCAAGTTCAATGGATTTTAAATTCTATCTCAGCTTCCTTAAGTTTAATTTTGCCTCTTGTTTTGTATTGTTTTTTTTGTAGGTGTTCTCCCCTTTCTACTTTCCTGATTGCACAGTGGGACTTCTCCCACTCTGCTGCTGATGCCCCAGATGAACTTCTCAGGGGAGGAGCAGCCTCAGCAGTTTTGAGGGTGAGTAGAGGGCTTTGGGACAGAGGCCGGGACAGTAGTGCCTCTTCTCCTACCTACTACTCTTCTCTTCTTCCCAGGAAGCATGTCAATTTTCCTTGAATTTTGGCACACATCAGCAATTGTATTTCCTTCCAGGTTATAGGTGTGATAGTGGTCTTTTGACAAACGTTTTAATCTGGAGAAAAACTGTATTAACTTCCCAGCTACTGGTTTATCAGATGTTTCTGCATCTCCTCGTTAAACAGTTAACTGCCTCCTTGTCCTTGCACTGAGAAAGAAGCAACCATTCTCAAGTACTTCTCAGTCTCTAGTTCCTTTCTTCTTTTATCGGTTTTGGTCACAAGCCTAAAAGACCACCAAGTGTTCTAGACTGTAGCTTGAATATATTCTTGTGCTTGCTTTGTTTTGTCCTCTTGTTGAATCTGGATCAGATGAAGTTCTGCTTAGTTAGTAGAAATTGGTGCAGGACTGCTACATAAGAGTGAAAGAGGGAAGAACAAATAAAACCTTACAGCTTTTTTCTTTTTTAAAAAGTCAAGGTCTTTTGTGGTCTGTAAGGCTCCTCTTGTACATTTTTGGAAGTGAAATTAGCTTAAAAAAAAAATCACAGGTTGAAAACAATCCATTTGGTTTTTCTCTTGAAGTGCAGTTTGAAGGAGCTTGATGTTGTGCTTAGTCACTGGTCAAGAAGGTTCTCTTTTTGAATGCGGTGCTTGAATTCAACAAGTTAGAAAAACTTTTTCAAGTAAACAGGTTTTCTCTTTCCAAAAATGGTGGAATTGAAAGTCACCATCGCAACAAGTGTTATTTGTTTTACGAGTAGCTCCACTTAGGATTTGCATAATGTTGTCTTTGAAATAAATCACTGCAGTTAAAAGTACAGCAGCAGCTAGTACTGAGTTCCTGAGAGGTTTACATACTCATGATTTAGCAATAATAATCTGTTAATGTTAAAACGATTGGTAAGTGGGTCCTTGAGTTTGTGGACCATTGCTGTTCCTTAGTGTCTTTCACCATTATTTAAAATAACGCATCTCATGTCCACAAATAAGTGTGTGCAAGCAATACAGAACAAGGGAAGTAAACATGCTATGTAATAGAAAATGCTTCCAGGGTTTCTGTGTGTTACTTCTTTTGTATTTTATACCAAGATTTAGTCTTCTAGTATTCTTGAGTAGTTTAATAAATTCTCCTGTTCTTTTATGTAATTGAATGATAATCAGTTGTTTGGAAACCAGATGGTACAAGTGCTACAGAGAAGGCTGTTGTCACTTTAACTAGACTTAGTGAATCCTTTCTCAGAGCAATGTAAGTAAAGTTTGGTTAAATTCAGATTAAAAACAAATGCATTGCTTAAGAAAAGATATTAGCCTTATTCATGCCAACTTGGATCTTTTTCATTTCAACTGTTTTCAAAACTTTGAAAATTCTTCTTGAATTTCTTGATGCATCTTAGGCCTCATGTTACTTCATCTCTGTATATGTCCTTACTGTCACTTTACATTACTTGTTATCAGTTACTTTAACTTTATGCTTAATTTTGACATGAAAATCCTTCAAGAAGAACATTTAATGTGCTGTTTAGACTGCTGTGTCATCCAGTGTCAAATACACGAACTGCTGTTTTGATTATAATTTAGAAGAAATGATAGGTGAAAAAAATCAATTACTGATAGCATCAAGAGTTGCAAATCATAACAGATAATATTTGGGGATGCTTGTGTCTTTTTTCATTGTTAGTATTTTCTGCACAAAACAGTAACTGTTGTTTTAGTTAAACAGCAACCAGTGGTTTTGTTCTTTATATTGTAAGTGGTGATGCTCCCCTCTGATTAACATTTGTACATTTTATTTCTTGTTTTATGTGTCTTTTCATTAAAACAGTCTCTTGATACGCAGGAGAAACTGAATATTATCTGCATTCAGATGATATCTTACCATCCTTTTCATTTCTTATTTGGTTGGTATGTGTTACAACTTGTTCCTCTCTGTGTACTTGATCTGTCATTAAGGCAGAGGCCTCCATTACATACCAGCTTGAAATAGGTGGCAATTAGTCTGTTTTGTGGATCTTATTAAGCCCTGGTACTCCCATAAGTAATATTGTATTGTTATTGATTCTGGGGAGACGAATTATATTTTATACAGATACAAGATCTGAGAGGAAAAATGCCCATGACTCTTGTAACTGGCATAGTCAATGCACACAGCCCGCATCCACATAACTTAGCTATTTCACGTTCATGGAAGAAACCCTCTCCATGTTAAGGGTCTGATGTGGTATGTCACTTTTAGTCTGTGGTAAAGTTATTATATATGTGTGTGTGTGTGTGTGTGTGTATATTATATATATATATATAATATATATAATAAATTATATATACATTATATGTATTACATATATATTTGTTGTATTACATCAGTGAGTTTATAAAAATGAAGTTAAGCATTACATTTCTCACAAATATATATTGAAAATGTTTTTCACTGTTGGACTGGAGACTGAACATGCTGTGAGTCACCTTGAATGCAGAAGGTTTTGGTGCAGTGGAGTAGTTGTGATCTTTGTGTAACAAGTGAGAAGAGATGTGTGAATTTGCATGGTTCCCTTGCTATGACAGCAGCCACTCTTTTTGCAGAGAAATGGATTAGGGCTGGGTAGCCAAAACCCTTTGGACTTGCTGAGACACCAACCCTTCTCCCCAAGCTAGGCTGTTACACACCTGATGATAAATTCTGTTGGTAGCACAAGTTCTAGCTTTGTGGTCAGTTCTAATTGTGGGCAGAGTTGTATTGGTTCTTCAGTTGCTCAGTAAAATAGTGTCATGGGCTGTTTAGCATTCCAGTAGCCTCTGCATATTTTGTAGTAGCAACCTGCAGAATAGCAGCAAAACTTGATTTGGGTCGTTTTTCTCCTGTATGTGCTTTTATGAACAGAGTACAGGAGTACAGGGCAAGCTTTGTCCTGGTGGGTAACACTTAACAAAGGCAGCATGCACCTGAAGCAGGAGTCCCCAAAGTGGCTGGCAGTGGTTCTCGGAGCAGGGCTTGCCTCCTTCCGTTTGCAATTTTATTTTGATGTGTTTGAGGTCAGCTTCTGCCAACCTGCTTCTCAACACTGGGTGCTGTGGTGGCTCCATCAACACAGTGACTGTTTTTTGTCATCACGGACAATGTCTGGTGCTTTGGCAAGCTTAGCCTCCTTAAAATGAAAATGCTTGTAGGTGTAAAAGA
The DNA here is from genome assembly GCA_035772895.1 of Perdix hodgsoniae. Taxonomy (NCBI): domain Eukaryota; kingdom Metazoa; phylum Chordata; class Aves; order Galliformes; family Phasianidae; genus Perdix; species Perdix hodgsoniae. The sequence goes on from JAPSGF010000039.1 coordinate 5,754,474, forward strand.
TGTAACTACGTCTTTTATTTCTTAATTTCATGCAACTTGTGATGCTGTTGGTTGTGTTATGAGGTCAAGTGCTGTTAGCAAGCACTTGCTGTTAGCAAGCATGTGCCATGACTGCAAACAGCACACACTTCCCAGTATTTCCAATTGGAAGATCTGGGTTATCCTTAGTATTTGCCATATTTTGCAGTCGTGCCATTCCTCATCGTGATTCAAACTTAACTCTTTACAAATTTGTTACGTGTCTGAGTAACTGTCTGTCTCAAGACAAAAATAGAATTTCTGCCTGTTCTTGTTCATTTACTTGGAGCTTGCTTCGGTGATACCATGGAGAAGCTCTCCCTTGACAGAGATGTTCTTGTCTATGTTTTTGGACACAGTGCTGTAATGAACACCTTTTCTTCTGAGCGCAATAATGCTTTTCTAATTGGTCTGAATAAATGCTTCTTTCTTGTTCACGTTTGTGATGATGCACATTATTAGAATGTGACTGAGGGTCCTGGACAACTTTGGTTCCTCTAGATATGTGTATTTGCAAGGAACACTGGTTCTTTTCTTCTGAAGTTTAAGGTCTGATAGCTCTTTCTTTCCCAGTGCTTGTTTCTAGTGATTGTTTATGCTTGTGACCTAATGTTTTCAATAGTAAACAGCACAGAAATTCACCAGTGTGTATTATAAATATTTTCAGTATTTGCACACATACAAATATTATAGCAGCAAATTGAACAGTCATTTTAGCGAGCAAACTATACAAGTACACCTGTCTGACTGAAATTTTGCCATTTGATATAGCACTGGTTCATAACCTGTATTTATTATCAGTTTCCTGAAAGCCTTTGCTTTTTATAAGGGGAAGCTTAGGAACATAAGACTGTAGAACGCATTTTATTTGTTTTTAGGGGGCATGAGGGAGGTTTTCTCAGGATAAGAAGTGTAGTATTTTGTTATGGTATTTTAATTTATTTGTCTTTGAAATCTTTCTGCTATTAAGATTCTTTAAGAAAACAAGTAGCTCTTTACTTGTTTCATTTCAAGAGAACAACTGTGTGTCTTCTCAAACCTTATGCATAATTCAGTGTGATCAGAAATATACAGAGCAAAACTGCGTGCTCTGTGATGAGAATGGTTTTTTTCAGATTTCTTTCCAAAGTTTATCTAACTGTCTCAAAGTAGTAATTTAATGATTACTTTTGTTTTGTTTTACATTAATCTGAAAATTTAACTTTATTGTGGAGTTAAGGACAACTGCTTTATGTGAAGTGAAGCCGCTATAGAGTGACTGAAGAAATCATAAATCAGGACTAAGTAAAATTTTTAGAAACTATTGACATTTTCCTAATGTCTCAACTTCATGTTTGTATAAACAGCTTGACAGTTTTATTCATTAACACTTGTACCAAAACAAGATTTAACTATTTCTTTACTTTCTCCCATTTTCAATTGTAGAGTATTAACCATTGTTTGTATGTCTCTAGTATTTGTTTACAACTTGAAAATAGTAAATATTTTTCCAAGTGATTGTCTTTGAGAGTGTATATTTCTACTTAGTTTTCCGTTAGCTCTTAAGTTGGGAACTGGTGCTTTTGGCTGTACCTGTGAATATTAGATAGGTTTAAAGTTGTGTGACTACAAGTGTATTGTTTTTGTCTTTTATTGTGTTTTTTTAAAGCTGAATGTGAATCTTAGAAACAAACCAAAACAAAAAAACATACCCCAACCCTTGCCCTTGCCACTGACGTTACATGGAATGTGATTTCATTCAATTTTATCTTGTATCAAACTCTCCCAGTTGTCTCCTTCTGGTCTTTATATTCGTAATCACATTTTATTTGATTTACTAACTAATAGATACAAAAGTGCTTTACTTAATGTTTTTGCTAGATATATATCTGTGTGTTTTACTGTTCCAGACGTACTATTCCAGCATTTCAGCTATATCAAATTATTCTTTCTAGTACTTTGGCACAGCTAAAACAGTGCCTTTTTTCATTTTGCTTATATAAGTTCACTGCTTTATTTTCAGTTGTGGACTGTATCTGTTTCTCAGTTTCTATAGCTCTTATGTTTGACTTTAAAGGAGTACTTATAGGAGCTTGAATTGTTAAACTTTTGTTTCTTTCCAGATTGTTATGTTGAACTACATTTCTTATGTAGAAGGTGGTGCTGTTGTCGTGACTGAAGCTTTTTTACTATGTGTAAAATTGCATAAATATTAATTTGTGAAGGGTGGTAACTTGGTTTAACAGTGAACTGAAGCCTCCAATCTCTGAGCAGCACAATATGGAGAAAACATTTAATTTTTAATGCCTAATGAAAATTTGAAATGTTTCCATTTCCTTGGGGAAAAAAAAAAAAGTATATTCCTCTGAAATTCTGTGATGAGTCTTATACACTGATCTTCAGGGTGGTGTTTGGAGGCAAAGTCCTTCAGGAAGATCTTTCTCAGTGGTGAGAATCACCACATCTTTCTTCTTTCCTCATCCATTTTTTTCTGAATTCCTTCTGTGGCATATGCAAAACCTAGAGGAAAGGTTTTGGCTTATGTTAGGTGTCAGGCTGTCTCAGCACCTTGCCCTGTGGTCTGTCATATACGTTGAAAGACAATATATAATTCAGTATAAGTTTTTCTTAATTAAAATCAAAATCTCTTTGAGGAAAATAGGCGTCCAGTGTAGACACGTCTTGTTTCTGTTGAAACTTATTGCTGAAGCAGTATGTCAATTATGAAGTGCTTTCTAAAAGCATAATCTATCTTGTCTTAGAATATATATATCATATATATATATACACATACATATATATATATATATGAAACATGTCTCCAAAAAAGAATGATACAGTTGTGTCAGCATTGTGTTTTAATAATGTGATACTGATAAAATCACAAGAGTAACAGTGGCAACTAAAGCTGCCTCAATTGGATGGGTTAGGCCACTAAAATACTCCTGCAATCAGTCCATAGTACAGCCATACTGAGCAGAACAAAAATGCATATACATTCGGTACATCATTCTCTCATGTTCAGTACCTAGGTTAGGTTCTTGCTTTCTATCATTTTTTCAGGTGCAAATTTGTTATTGCCAATTCTGTTATGGTGCTGAAAATTACTAATTATCACAGGCTGTCTCTTCGGTTTCTGCTTTTACATTCCAATTATGCTTTCAGCTAATGATGAATTCTGATCTTGTGCCCTTAAATATTGACAAATCTGTCACTTAAAAAAATCATTTTAAGAGGTTCAACTAGGTGTGTTTCTTCCTACTGTTTGTTACTATTTGTCCTGTAGCATACAAGGTATGAAGGCTGTTAAAAACACTGCTGGTAGAATGTTGCTGTTGTGCTTCTCTTTCGTGTTCTTAGTATTGTACCACGTTAGGCTGGGTGGGCAGGATATGAATTCTAACTGTAATTGGTGTGGGGCTTAGGGCTTGTTTTTTTGTTTTTGTTTGGCGTGGTTGTTTCATTCTGTTAATAGTAATGCCCATATTCAAAGTTTCTTGCAGTATTATCATAGATAAGCTCTGCCAACAACATGCTTTGGATCAGATTTAAGTTTGATGTTGATGATTGTTTTACTTTGAGATAATTGACAAAAAAATCACTATTCATTATACTCAAACTCTCTTCTTCATCAGCTATCTCTTTTGGTTTTGCTATGACAGTGGCTGTTTGAGGAGACATCACTGATAGTTTGCACGGCTATAAAACCTTGAGTAAAAAAATGTTTACAAAAGTTCAGCAGAGATTAACGGAACAAGTTTATCATTCATGGTTTTAAGAGCAAATGTTCCTTCTTTTTTTTAATCCATGAGTGGATTCAGTGTGTTTTGGACATGTGAAGACTAAGGATGATTTAGTGCAGTGTCATAACTCCATGTTGCTGTCAGGTATAATGATTGAAAGCAAGGGCAGAATTCTGTGCTCTTATTGCTCCGCTCATGCTTGGACAATGTTCAGAAGGAGCTCTTTTGAATGGCATATAACAGAGTTTAGAATAGAATAAGGAATAGAACAGGGATGCAATCTGTAGAGGGGGGAAGGAGAGGATGAGGAGAATAAATGGGAGATGATTGAAGAAGTGGGAAACAGCATCAAGAATTCAAAAAGGAAGAATGGAACCAGAGGGAGAAAGTAGATAAGAGACTAGCACCTGAAAGGGAGGGGAGGGGAGGAAGATTCTGGAAGGTCTGGGTCTTTGCACCTTCCCTCTCTGGAATCCAAGCTTGAAATAATTGACACATTTTATATATTTGTTAACAAATATCCAGTAAATTTGGTTTTGGCTCACTGCAATGGTTATTCAGATAGGAATCCGTAAGGTGCTCTAGCTTGCAAGATATTACTGTTAGAAATCATTTACAACATGTAAATCTAATGAATATCCTTCCTATTAGTGAAATGTTACAGTTTCAAGTGGTTCAAGTTGTATTCTGTTCTCAGAATAAATGCAGATTTTTCAAAGGAGTATCAGCTCAACAATCTTTGAATTATGTGGCTTACAAGAAAATGTTACTTTAAAGAGAGACCCGTAAGTAAATAAATATTTTAAAAGATCTTCCCACTTGCAGAAACATTTTACTCCTTATGTATTTAATCATTTAGTAGGCAGCTGTAGTGATGCTTAGAAATGTATAAGCTGATGTTGAAAATGTGATGTGGATAGTGCTGGTCTGATAATATTAGGGGAAGCTTTCTTCTAATAGGAAAAACATGATAATTAACTGAATTCTGATCCTATTTGAATACCTCAGAACTATCAGGGAAGGATAATATATTAAAAATATGTAGTTTTTGGGTGGGTAAAGCTGTACCGCACATATGCATTCAGCAGAATGATGCTACCTTACAAAGTGATTTCTGATATTAACTCAATCCATTTACAAAGACTCATCAAAATGAAACCTTGAAAAGTTTGGCTGATTATGTGCTCAATGTTTTAAGTTAAGATGAAGTGGTGATCTTCTATGACTCTTCTATGCTTTCAGCGTCTACCAGTGGCTATTTCATTTCTTCCATACATGCTTTGAATTGGCTTGGTTAGTTCAAGACTTGACCATATTCCTGTTTGTAAGATTTGACATTTTGCTTCTTCATTTTGACTTCTTACCCTGTAATTTAAAACATTTCAGAAATCCTTTTGTTTGATATTACTGCTTATGAAGTTGAATCACTCTAGCAAATATGAGAATGCAAAGATCCTTCTATAGTTGACTATCTCCACTCCACAGGCATATGTTTTTGGAAAATGCTGTTTAGGTATTTGCTTAACCAGCAAAGTATTTATTTCTACTATACAGGATTGCGCTATCCTGTCAATATCTTCTTTGTAAAATTTCTTGTAAAGTGCAAGCAATATTTTCTGTTTTAATAAATACTACAAGAAATTCTTATTTGCAAAGTGTAGGGAGGAAAGATTCAAGTGTTCTTCAGGGGAAGAAAAAGTGAGATGCATTACATATTTAGTCTTGTTCATTATGCAAATCTAAATTCTATTTATATCTGTGTGCATACATACACATACTGAAAGACAATACTTGAAATCTTTAAATGAAACAGCTTTCAAACATTATAACATATAAAGTTACCAGTAATAGGACATGTCACTTGTTTTATTTAATTGTAATTCAGTTCCTGAAGCCATGAATGATGTCACTATAGCATTTGAGCCACCTGGGGGTAACATGTCTTGCCCACTTGCTGTTGGCTTGTTGCCCACTGTGCAACAGTGCCTTTTCCTTCAGATCATTACTACGCTGCTGCATGGTGTAGCAACAAACTGTAGTCACTACTGAAAAATCAATATGCTGTCATAAATAGGTCTGGTACAAAAGGACAAACAAAAAGCTTTGTCAGTTGGCATGAATGCAAGTATATTTGTTGTATTTCAGTGTTCATTGCAACTAAGTCTTAAAGCAAGTGCTTTATAGCAGAAGTAAAAATGATTTCTTATTGGAAGTCTTATATTGAGTTGTTGGCAAGACTAGCCATGTACATGGTTAAGCATAATATAGGTATAATATATATATGTTTATTTATTGTGGGTGGTCAGTTTGATTCGATATGTCAACACAACATTTGTGGTCAACTTGTTATTCAGTGTAAGCAAATGTTTCTGAGCATTTAACCAGAATTGTTCATAAAGGTGGGGGTGTTTGCATGGAAGAATGTAACCTGTTGTTTCAAGGCTTGGTATGTTAGGATGTGCCTCACTCTTGACCTGTATAAACAAAGCTTTCATCTTTGCAGACATGTCTGGACAAGAACATGCTTTTGAAGAGGGGCTGCACCAGTTGCCTGGAGATGGAGGAGATAAGAACTCTGAGAATTTATCAACTTCTTAAGTCTAGTTTTCTTGCCAATAGGGTTCTAGGATTACTTAAGGCTGTATTAAATATTTTGGGACAGATTTGTCTTGAAGTTGGAGGTAGGAGTACTAGTGCTTCTCTTGAGTTGTTACTCAATGCAGATGTTCTCTCCAGCACTTCTGCACCCCACAAAGCAAAAGAAAAAACAAACTTCTATATTTTATGCAGTGCAGTGCAATTCATAGGCCTGTACTGCTGATAAACATCCGAACAGCTGTGGGAGACATAACTGAGATGGAGGGAGAAAGGCTGAGAACTGAATTTGGGATTAAAAAATACATTTTTTAATTTCCCTTCTTATAGTTGTCAGTTTTAAGCATCAAGGTCAAAAAGGAAGTAATTCATGTTTTTAAGAGTTTCTACTTGGCTTGCGGCTTTGCAGAAGTCAATGGTGAAATACAGAACCGAATTTAGATGTTTTTTATTTCTTAATAATGGAACAACCACAGTGGGAGCAAGATATTCCTGACTGTAGAAATTTCTACTCTCATGACATCTTTAACAGTGTAGTGGCTTATCCTACATACTGCTGGTAGTACAGCAAGTTGACATGAGTCAGCTGTGTGCCCTTGTGTGCTGTACCAGCAGGAGTCAGCCAGCAGTGACAGGAAGGAGATATTGTGAAACTTCATCTGTGGCATGGTGCCCTGTCTTAGATTTCAAAATACAAGAAGAATGGTTGAGTAGGAGGCTGGGGCATGTGTCATATGGGGACATTAGGGTTAAGGTCATCAGACATAACAAGGAAAGTTTCATTTAGATTTCATGGGAAGATCTTTGTGAAGGTGGTCAGATCATAGGACAAGGCTTCCTAGTGGGAGGTGGAGTTACCATTCTGACAGCTGTCCAGATCACTTGGATCTGAGTCTGATCCAAAGGCATTTCTGTTCTGAGTAGTGGATGGGATCAGGTGACCTACAGAGGTCCCTTTGGACTGGAATTATCCTGCAATAGGGAAATGAGGACAAAGTCTTACCAAATATGGCAGAGGGAGTCAAACTTACCTTACAACATTACAACCACTCTCAAGAGCTGTAAGACTGCTCATTATCAGCTAGGATTTGCCTTCTGCAGAACATGTTCTCAGTATTAATGAGTTCCCACAAAATAGCTGGGCAATTGCTGTAAAGGGCAAGAATCTATTTTGCCAAAGGGTGGGGAAACATTTCATTTTTGTATTTACTTGGCACCACATATGCAAGACAATATACATGATTCATGTCATGGCCTTGATCACTCTGCCATTGTTACGCATTCCTGCTTATCTGTTTCAAGAGAAGCCTGTTATTTTCTCTGTTAATGTCAGATGTAGAAATGCTTGGAATGGGAGGCCTTGATATTTCTTTCAGCTGTCCAGCTTCTTTGATGTAAATGTCCTATTTATGGATTGATAAGCTCATAATAAAGATTTAAGATTTCAGGAGAATACACAGAAGAGTGTAGGCTTCATATCAGTGCGCTGGAGCACAAATACTTGGTTTGACTGTTACACATTCCCACATATACCATCTTTCTTCTGAAAATTTGTTTGAGGAAGTTTAACCAAAACGTGTTTTCTTCCATTCTTGCTTTAATCCTATCTGTGTAATATGCTTCTAGGAAGCTATCTGGCTGTCCTGAGCATGGACAATATCAGAAGAAAAATGAATTTATCATACTAGGATTTAATCTCAATTTTGACTACCTAAAACATGGTAACTTGAAGTTTCTTTCATTGGTATCAATAGGAAAACATCCACTGGCTACTTGCCAGTGACTGATTAGTAAAAACTCATTTGATGGTACTTCATGTTGCATTCTGTTCCGTTGGTTCTAGTCAAGGAATTATACTCAGGTTCAAGTCTTCAAATGAAAAATGTAGTTTGTACTACTTTGTCCTGAACATGCTGCCTTCTTCAGATTTTCTGGCATATACTTAGTGTTTTCAGATACATACCTGACAAACTTGTTTTTTGTAGCGTCTAGGGATTTTGACTGAAAAAACCAATCATACTGTGCAAAGCATGACACCACATGTAGAACCAGCGCTCCTTGGGCCTTTGTGAAGCAATGTATTTATGTAAGGAATGGTAGACTTGGAAGTGAAACAGGAGGAAAAGAGCTTGTCTGAGTTCATAAAACTAGGAATAAAAATTCAGTCCAGTTGAATGTAGTGCTAAAATTTTGTATCAGATCTCATGAATTTTCTAGCAGTTGGAGCATCCATAGAGATTTATTTATTTTTCTTGTTTTTATGATCCAAATTTTTTGTGGTCTCTACTCTTATTTACCACATTGTAATGCATGAGACATGAAGTGATGTAAATTCATGTAAGTACCTTGAAGTCCTTGATTACTATGTCAGATATCTAAGACAATTTACGCTAACTGAAGATCTGATCTTAAATCTTGCTAGATACATTATTTATTTCCCAAGAGAATCTTCCTGTATTTCATAAACCACACATTTACACATCATTTAAGCTTGTCCTACAACTCATTTTGCTATGTAATGTAAGTTCTGCTTGTTTTTAGTGTGGTAACAGTTGTGGCTAGAATATGAGATTGACTAAAATAATGTGGATTTTAGTTTTGTTTCAGCTTTTTGGGCTCAATTTCATCTCAGCTTTTGCTTACCTTGTTTTGGAATGGTTGGTGCTTAAATGGAATTTTAGAATAATATATTGAAATCTACAGTGTGATAAGGGAATGGCAGCATATTCTGATATTTAAAAACATATTTCATGGGACAGGTGGGATAAGCATAACATACAGTTGGGATCTGAGCTGTATTTTAAATATGCAAGCAATACATAAGAAAGGAATGCCTTCTATTTATTTCTAAGGAAATTAGAACTGAAATAAAGAGCAAAACAACATTATTTTATAGAGCAAATAGGAGATATTACTTTTGGAGCTGCTCTCATACACTAAACTTACTAGCTATTTCCTTCCCAAGTATTTGTGTAAGGCATTAAATAGAGTAGTTTATGCATGTGTAAGAAATGTGGTGTAATAACCAATTCTTTCCTGATAGACTTCAATTATTCTTTCTCTATACATTGGTGAGATTCTGGAGGCATGCTTTACAGATGTAAGTTGAAATATTTGTATCCTATTTAAGCATTTCTGAATTGTCAACATTACTTAATCATCTCTTTCCTGCATGCTTATACTGCAGAGTTCTCAGTATAAGACTTACTCTTGTAGTCTTGATCCAGAATTTCATGAAAGCAAGTATTTATTCTTCGTTGAGAAAATGCATTCACTGCATAGATTTGAAAGATTAGAGAAGCATTGTTTGGTTGGCAGCAGTAATACCTAGATGGTGTGTTATGTAACTTTTCCATTTGCTTGGGAAAAAAAAAGTGTGCGTTTCAAGTTAAGCTAACAAAAAGTCTTGTTTCAAACACACTTCATTAACAATAAACACCTTAAATGAATATCTTTTCTGAATAATAAGATTGTTTAGTTATGATTGGCTAGAAGGAAATGAAGTGGATAAGCCTCTTGAAACCTAAGGATTTTTAATGATAAGTACAAAACATTATTTTAGGAAGTGGGGTTTTCTGGGGGGAAGGAGGGAAGAAATTGTTGGATTTGTTTTGTTTGTTTGTTTGCCACCACTTTCACAAAATGTCTGTTAGATTCTGTGCACTCCTTCCATTTCTTCAGGGCTTTAAAAGGCTTGTTGTATAGTTGTCAGATGAGTAAGGAAAAATACATGTTGGTAAAAGTGTTTCAGTAGGAGTTAAACTGATGTTTCCTTAGTTTGAGAACAGTTCTTTAAAAGAAAAGAGATGTTCAAATGGGAATTAGAACACTAATCCAAAACTTCTCAATCACTTTTCCGCCATCTCTTCAATTACATGTTAGGGTTGAAATTTTGCTGGCTTTCTTAATTATTTTTTCTCTTATAGCACTTCTAATTAGTTTATTTGCTCATTTAGGTTTTCCTTTGCAGAAATCAAATTTACATAGAAATGATTAAATCTCTATCGCCAGTTAGCAACAATTGCATGTATAAATATTTTTCATTCTTCCTGCTTTACTTAAGTGGCTGTTAGATTATTGTAAAGCAGTGAGGACTGCTGTTAAATGAAGTGTACAGTGGAAGAGAAATCTTTAACATGTGAGATACCTCATCATGGAGCAGTACAAGATTTTGTTCTTAATGTTTCTTTCTAAAACAAGCAGGGAAAAGCAGTACAAATATTGTTAATTAAAGGAGTGTCACTGCTTTGAAACACATGCATCAGAGTCTATGGTATTCAGGAAAGAAACACTTGGTTGGTCTCGCCTTGTTGGATGTCAGAAGTCTTTCCTGGTTAGTACTGCTCAGGTTTTGCTGACTCCTGCAATACCACTTTTCAGCTTGGCCTGTAGGAAGGAATATTTTCTTAACCTTTTGGATTTCTTAAAGAAATACATTGTGTCAGGTTATGTGATAAGCTCAATGTCTAGGTTGAATGAATTATAATTTGTGTTATAATTTCTTAGCATATTGTGACCATATCATTTACTTAACTGCTTTGCTAGTAATTCTTTAATTCAACAGAGAATCCTACTTTCCCAGCTTAGTATCTTGCAAGGTACTTTCGGATATGACTTGACTATTATCACTGCAAATTTATGTTTAAAAGTAATGTACATGGATTGTGTACAGCTCTTGAGCCATGCATCACATAGAATTGGCTCTAAAAATGACTTCACATATGACTCAATCTCAAACCTATGCAAGGAATACAGTCAATAAGAATCTTTCTAGAAATTGTATTAACTTGTTTCACTTCACTTGTGAAGTGCAACCATATCTACAGTTTCCTAGCAATAACCATCTTCACTATGCACCTTGTTTCATAAAGATGTGTAATGTGCTTTTTAGTGTTATGCAGATAATACATTCAGTGCTTAAACTGCCCAATGAAAATGTGTTAATCAAACACTTATGCAGCTGAATTTCTCAATTTTTCTAGCTGCATCACAGAAGTTGTTATGCAAAATGCCACAGATATTCTTATCTTTGATGTTTGAAAGAAAATACTATTTTGTATTAAGGTAGATTGTTACAGAAACCAAGTATGGAAGATACATAGTAAGTAAGGCTACAGGTTAGAAAACATTTGATGTAAATAGTTTTGGGGTTTGCTTTCAAGAAGATGTAAACAATAAATGGATAACCCAAGAGGAAAGGACAATGAAGAGGATAGAATAAGGAAAACACAGGGTTGAAGAAGCAAAACAAATCTCTGAGCAGGGTTATTTATGATACTAGTTTTGTGGTCCTGATAAATAAAAAGTTACATATGGGAAAAACTGTTTTCATACTTGCAGTCTTCTAAATGATTTCCCTTTGGGCAACTCTTGGAAGAGAGCTTTCTATCTAGTTTGTACTCAACTGTATAGTTAAATTTGAGATCAGAAATTGATTCTAATGAAAGAACATTGCTTCTTTCATTATATCAACAATATGCTAAAGATGAGAGATTATTTTTATGTTTTGGGTGTAGGATTGTTGTTTTTTTTCCAGACTTGCTGTCTTTTGTTTGTAATAAAAGAGGGTGGCATTCATCCAGCTTTACATAGAGGGGTCCAAGTTTAATGACTACTGCAGTCAGCAAAATTATTGTGCTAGTGCTAACAGAAGCTCAGTGCTGTGTAAGCTCGAACTTTGTGCTTTTCTGTAGTTTTGAAGTTTCATTCTCTCTGCGTGATGTTGCTGCTTTGAAGCAAAATGGGAGATGCTGCAACAGGGTGGGGATATCTGGTAGCATTTAGCATATGGTCAACACAAAGTTGTGTTCCAATTATACTGTCTATTATGAGCACTTCATGTAGGTACCCAAACAGGCCTTTGTGGGCACCTTTTCATTGACTAAGTGAGGAATGAAGACCATGGATATTATGTGTGTCAATCTGAAAGTAATGCCCCCTTGCCCCCTATTCATTTCCATGTAAATTACAACAGATTTTTTAGAACACAATAACATTATTTGATAGGTCAGATTCTTAGCTGTAAAATATAGCCACCACCATGACCATCACCATAACCACCAGCATGATGCTGTGCATTATCACCAGCAATGAACAAGAGACTGCATTCTGTGCTCCTAATGCATTCTGTGTTCATAAACATCTGCATCAGTGGATGTGACCCACTGTTTCACAGCTGCCATGATGACATCGTTGCTAGGAAAATGTTGCCATGCAGTCTATCTTTCATCAGCCCAAACAGATTGAAGTCAGGAGGTGCCAAAACTGAACTATAAAGTGTGGTAGAATATTCCAGCCAAGACTGATGATGTACTCCATGATCTTCAAACTAGCATGGAGCCCGGTATTGTTATGTTGCAAGAGAAAGGTGATATTTTTCTCTGACCTGACTGGAAGTTCAAACCTTCAGCTTTCTCAGTATTGTGATGTAGGGTCAGAGTTGGTGGTTTGTTCAGGATCAAGGAAATCCAGAGAGGTCAACCCTTCCCTATCCCACAAGGCAGTGCACATCACTTTACCGTCTGAGGGCTGCTTCTTTGATGGGGAATTCACGTGTGACCAGCCACTCCATGAAATGCTGTTTTGATTCTGCTTTGTAGTGGTGACACCAGGTTTCATCTCCAGGTATGATGTGATCCAGGAAACAGTCAAATTCAGCATTGTATTGGTGCAACAAGTCTTGGCAAACTTGCATATGAAGTTCTTTCTGTTCATACATGAGCATTTGTGGGACCCATCTCGTGCGAAGTTTGCAGTATTCCAGTGTTGCTGCCATTATTTCTAACACACTGAAGCGAATATTAATCTCTGTACACAGTTCCCTGTTTGTAATCGATTGATTCACATGAATGAGCTGATGGAGACTTGCTTTATTTTGGTGATGTGACGGCTGTGCAAGATCATAGAACACGGCTTGTCTTTCATACTGCTGACACCACCATTGAAACACAACATCTAACGCTTCACTGTGCTCACATCCACAACTCCATGAATCTTCAGCAAACATCAATGAATGTCACTGGGTACAGTTTTTTTGTTTTGTTTGTTTGCAAGGAGAAATTAAGAGAGCCCCCCTCTCCCCTTTTGCTTCATACAACTTCCATGTCAGACACCATTTTGTCAGACTACCCCTCTGCTGCCATCTGTCAGATGGTGACAAAATGGAATAGAATGGAGCAACTTATTTGGCCTTTTCACACTCTGATTTCTTGCAGTATTTATTCTGTTTGAGGGCGGTATTTATTCTGTTATGAATATATATATGTGCAGTTGACCGTTTTATTTTTGTTTTAAAAAAAACTAAGTATGTAAATATTTCTGATTTGGATGCTGTTGTGCTTTGGAAGCAGGAAGAACAAGACGATTCTCAAATTTTCAGCAACCTGTTTATTTTTCTTATCAATTCTCAGAAACTTTCGTGCAAAAAGACGGCTGTCTCCTCAACCTTAAACTGTATAGATTCTAGAATATAAATAAGATCATGTATGTTTCTTTTTTGATGCTGTTTTTTGTTTGTTTGTTTTACCAAATATTTTTCCAAGATACTGTTTTTTTCTTTTTCTATGCATGTGATTGATAGGTATGAAAAAAACAAATAATAGAAGTTAGTGCTTAAAACAGATATTGCAAGTGAAACTAGAAATGTAGGAAAGTCGATTTTGTGACATTTAAGTGCTTAACGCTATTTTTCCTTGTGCACATATTCTTTGTGTTCAAGGAAGCCTACATCCATAGACTATAATATTTCAAATATTCCATGTTTTTGCATTAAATGTGAGAAATTGCCTCTGGAATAAGAACCAAAGTGCTTTAACTTCTATTACAATTGAATCTTCTGCAACACTGCTTATTTGTGCTTCCTACATCTTAAGTGTCATATGTACTAGTTTCTTAGAAGACTTCATCTTGGGAGAAAAACTTTTGGTGTGGAATATCCACCATCATTCATTTAAATGATCTAAAGTTTCATTGATTCTTGTGATTATTTCTCCAGATGTCAACTTGCTTGTATTTTTCTTAAGCTGTACTAAACTGAACTGTTCAGAATATTTCTGCTTTGTCAGTTTGGTACCCATACAGAATTACGTACGGTTTGCTACTCCTTGCAGTAAGGAATACATACTGCTTGATTAGCCACCTTACTCCTACTGGACATTTTTGCAAGTCACTGAAGCATAGTACTTTATACTGATTGCAAGCAAATTAAATGTCTTCATTTTTTATTTACTTCCAAAATGTTTTGGCATTCTTTAAAGTATTGGCTCATAGTTGAGACCACCTCATTGCTGTTTACATACTTTCTTCGTTTTGAAATTTTGGTTGATTCACAGCTAAATAGCTTCAGTAGTAGCGTCATTCATCCAGAATAATAGGCTCTCTTTTATAAAGAAATTGTTATTCCAATGAAGATGATATTGAATATTCCTTTTACCCCTTTCCCTTTCCCTCTTCCTTTCCCTTTTATTTATTTTTTAAACCATGGTAGCAACTCAGCATATGCTGAGTACCTTGATGTCTCTGTCAATCATAGGCGCATAACCACATCATTGTACAAGCTCTTCATTACAGTAAATCTGACTCCAGGTATCAATCTACTCGTTTCTCCATCTGCCTCCTAAAGTATTTTAAATATTGAAGCTCAAAAATGCTTTGACATCATTAAAAGCAGCATAGTTGCTGGTAGCATGGATCATTTCCCCAGAGCTGCATACTTCCCTTCCTGGTGTGCAGCCCGCTGGGCTCATTTCCTTATCTTTAAGTATTGCTTGTACGGTTTTGTTAAACAGCTAGTATTACCCACAGTAGATCTGTATTGATCCTTGTTTGTGTCAAGCTGTTAATTTATATTTTAAGGAATATCTATATGCATTGAGAAGACATTTTAAATGAAATGGAGTAACAGGAGGACTAACTTGGAGGA
The DNA here is from genome assembly GCA_035772895.1 of Perdix hodgsoniae. Classification (NCBI taxonomy): domain Eukaryota; kingdom Metazoa; phylum Chordata; class Aves; order Galliformes; family Phasianidae; genus Perdix; species Perdix hodgsoniae. The sequence goes on from JAPSGF010000039.1 coordinate 5,769,729, forward strand.
CCAAGCAAGACAGTTTCTACACCTAACAGAGAAATACTTTGAGCTGGGGAGTTTGAACTGAAGTGCCATTTCTGCCTCAAACTAGATTGCATTCACTGAAACTGCAATTGCATTCAGATGCAAGAACATCTGATATTGGTAAAACACTTTTGGTTTGATTGATTCTGGTAAAACCCTTTCCTTGGCAGACAGCATCTTAGTTTAAGGCATGACTGCCATTCTGGCCTGTGTTTGAGTAATCAATTTTTTTTTTTCAGTATTGGAATAGAAAAGTGAAGAAGTTGAATATAGCATTCTTAATAGCTTTGCTGTTCAGATGGGATTATTATCTTACTTGATTATCTTGAGTGGCATAACCCATGTTTGTGGTTATTTGGTCCTTAAAATGAAATATCTTTGGCAAATCCATGGAAAATAGCATGTTGCAAATATGTACGTTGAGATGTGCATATTTACTTAAAGTTGTCTATGATCGTATTTTTTATTCTGAATTTTCAAACCCATGTTAGATGCAGATTGTTGCTGTTAAATCACAAGAAGATTAGCGTATTATATGGGTCAGACAGATTGTTCCGTCATGTGGTATGTGAAATCCAGGGACTCAGAATGCTAGAAAGTGAATAAAACTCATTTACAAAACAGAATGGATTTCAAATAAAGTTCAGTTTTAGGTAAAAGTTCAGACTCTAGCTGCTTTTTTTATTTGTAGCAGTTCATCCGTATACAGGACTGTGCATATTGTGTGTGTAAGGTAATCTCATTTTTTAATCTACTATAACTGTCCTTTTGATTCTTGAAAATCCTTTTGGGTATTTTGCATTCCGATATCGATCCCTGTCTGTCTGACTGCTTTAGCTGGGTAATCATTTTTCTTGTTTATCTCTAATCCTTTTAATATTTCCTTCCTGCCACTGTATAGCTGTACAGTGTGCCTATTGTTTGCAGTGTATTTCAGTGCAAGCTGTAAGAATGTACAGTAAAAGTGGCTGTATTTTAGCCTAGATTTCACAAAATCAGTTTACAGATAAAGAGACAAAACTGGACAGCACGCGTCATCAAATCATGTACACTGACACAGTTTGATCACTTTGCTTGCATACAGCACTCATCATAATGAACCACAGTCTGGCTTGAACTTCTTTAAAAAATGAAATTCTCAGATATGAAGCTAGTCATTTCAGAACTGGTCTTATTCCTTATGTATCTTAGGGGTGAACAGAAAAAAAATAAGCTTTATTCTCTATATCTAAGTGCATCTATATATACAGAAATGTGTACGTATGAAATACCAGTTTTTAAAAGGGCAGCTGTAGAACAGGTTAAGTGTCTCCATAGAAGCATTAGGACCTGAGTCTCCTACTGCTTTCTTTAACCTTCTACTCCTATTAAAACACTCTGTCCTTGTTTCTATGGTGACTGAGGGTAGGCATCTGTGGTCACATGAATTTTTGACAATATGATAAAAATCCCTGCTTCAAAAGGTTTCCAGAAAAGCACAGATCTGTTTCACTTCACTTGAAGAATGGGGAGAATAGCCTTCTGCCCTGGCAGTGGCTTTTCTTCTCACTTTCTCCCACACTGCACTGTACCTTTCACTGTGCTAACCAATGCTTTCACTGCTCTGCTTTTCTCATTAACTAACTTGGCATATACTTCCTCTGCGTGTCAAAGTAGAGCATGCAAATGTAATGAAGGAAAAGAATTTGATACAGAGGTGAAATCTGCGAAAGCGATGTTTTTAATTCTTCAGGAACCATTTTGATTTCCACACTTTGGTGCTGGCCAAGATGAGTTGTCTGGGGGCTTGTGTATATAATATGTGTTTGTTCAGTGGGAGTTGTTTCAACTGCTATACTTAAGAAAATAAACAAACAAAATTCCTGAGATCTAGCCTTCCTATATTCAGTGGCGGTATTAGAAAACCACTAACTAGTGGCCAGTCTAAATGCCCCATGTTGTATATCTCTTTCAGGAAGGTAAAGAAATTACCTTCTGCCTTAAAAAGCGCTGATTTAAAATAAAAGCTTCAGTAACTTGCCATTATATTTGCACTTCCCCATGATAACTTAATGAGGTCAGGGGAAACGACATTAAAAATATGTAAGCGCGTTTCAAATGAAGAAACTGCAAAAGATGGGTTTCTGCTTCCACCTTTACAGCTGTTGCTTTCCAGCTGACTCTTCATAAAGTTAAAGGTGAAAAACAAACAAATAAAAAGCTACATCTTGATCTCTTCTTTTTATTCTGTTTTTTACAGGTTGCACTCCTTGCTGTCATGCACTTTACAAATATGCTATGTTTGCACTGAGGGGTTATCTTGAATGTTACTGTGCCTTGATTTGTGAGATGCTGCTTCTGTGTGTTTCTGAAATGAAAATTGGATAAAAATGAAAACCATTGCTGAGAAATTCTGACATTTTGAATGTATGATCCCTCTTTTAATGTTAAGGAACACAGCATGTTGTTACTTTGATGGTTCAGTTGTTATTGACGTTTGTAGATTTTCCTTTGTCATATACCTAGTTGTCATATACTTAGAACAGCAGGTTCTTTTTGCAAGCGAATCACTAAGTTACAGCAAGTAAACCTGAGTCTTCAGACCCGCAGAAAATGAAGTTTGTCTTGAAATATAATTTATACCAAAAAAATAGCAGTCATTGTTAACTTCAGTGATTATTTTATTAAATGGTTATTAAGGCTGCCTTTTTAGGTGTATTTTTGTTTTTGTTTGTTTCCAAGGATAGAATTCTTACTTTGAATTCAATAAAATGTCAGTTCTGATTGTGTTCATTTCGTTAAAAATGTTATCTTTCCAGATATATTTCCGAATTTCTTGAGAAGATTGGCTGCCTCTGAATAGATAGTTTGTGTAACTTTGAGCTTGATTGATCCAGGCTCTTCCTTTATCTCTGTAGAGATTCTTTGTTGGCTCAGACTGGCGAGATTGCGGTGTTACAGAATGCTTCTAGCTCCAGTGATGTTTGATGAAAGACTGTAAAGAGAACGTATCCCACAGAGAGGGCTCATCAGCAAGCTGATATTGTCTTTTCTTTGTGTAGAAATGCTATTTTCTTGAATGTAAAAGCAACATTCTCAGAGAACAGGTGTTTTTTTCTTTAATTGGGTTGTAGGTTATCTGTTCTGATATAATTTATGAGAAGTTTGATGTATGTATCCTTGACAAGTAACTAATTGCTCTCCTTTTTAATGCTTTCCTTTTTCTTTTTTTTAAGGAGAGACTGAAATGTGTTTAAAGCTGTGTGTGCTTTTTCCATTAACTGTTCAATTCGGTGAAAAGCAAATAGCGTATAGAAATTCATTTCATTAAATCAATTTGTGAGTTCTATGAGCTCTTGCTAAAGCAGTCAGCTTATTAAAGGAGACCTATCAGTTGCTTCAAGGGTGGAGGTTGAACAGTGTTTTATAAGAATTTATTTTAATTAGTGTTAAAGTGTCTCAAGTATAAACTCTAAATTATAAATGAGACATCTGCTTTTTCTTCTGAAATATAATTATGGTTATATGAAATAGATCTTGTGAGAGAGTCTACATTATCAATTAGAAGAATGTGATGCATGTCTATGCTGATTTTTTTCATAATCATACATGTAATTGTCCCTTTTATTAAAAATCAGAACTTTTTAGGTTTTCAATTGACTACTTTGAAAAATGAAATTCTCCTGTACCTGAGAACAGAAAGGGATGGGAAAACTTGTAACAATTATGTACGTTCTGTTTATTACAAAGATAAGTTAAATCAGATGAGTAAGAAAACAGAGCCTTAAAACTGATACCTTGTTTGAGTTTGAAGATGTCAGTCAGGGAAGATCCTGACTTGTGTAATGGACAACTTGTCAGAGATAGACCAGTGCTTTGCAGAGAAGGTTTCTGTTGTGATCTGTCAAGAAGCCACTTTTCAGTAGTCCCTGCTGTTTAGAAAAGGGATAATGTAGCAAAAAATATTTCTGGTGAAGTACTTCACAGTTGTTTTCTGTGAAATGACATTTTCAACTTTTTTAGGTAATTTTTTTTTTTTTTTTCTGCTCTGACAAACAGTTTCTTATATATTTCCTTTGTAACAGCTGGAAGTGTTTGTTAGTAAAGCAGAATAATTTTTAAACAAGTAATTCCTCTTGTTTTAAGCATCTGTATGTAATGGGATTAAATTAGGAATCCTGTTAAAACAGTGACATTTGTGGCTGTATTTTAATTTGTTCACAAAATAGATGACAAATATTACTTTGACACCTCCTTAGATAAAGCAATGAAAAGTTAAGCTAGTAAATTAACTAAGGACAATTCGTTTTAGAAATATATATCATATGGAAAACTTGATCCAAGTAAATAAAATGCATATATTTGCAAGTTTGTGTGTTTCTGAGATAACAAAAGCTTGAACCTTTTTTCAATGATTTCTTGAGAGTAATGCCTTTTATTAAAGCTTTATATTAAAATGAAGATCCCTGAAAAGCTTTTTCTGAAATGCAGTAAAAAAAACAGAGCTCTGACCTTTTTAATAATGCCATCAGTGCCAGGCTCAGACAACGCAACACAAGTGAGGTGTTAATTCATTACAAAGTTTTGACTAAAATATAGAAATGCTGATGTGTGAACTGTGTTGTTTCACGTTTTAGGTAAGATTCTTTCCAGAAGTGTGAAGTAGAGATTCTACAAGAGAATAATTTAAATATTGCCAACTCCATATTGTTTTGGTTGCTTGTTCCTTCCCAGAAACAGAAAGCACTTTCAAATGAATGACTGAATCATGCCCTGGTCTGCAGAAAGGGGCTCTTGTTACACTAGACTTAAATGTGCCTGGAGTTAGAGAACCTCAGTGAAAGTTGTCTGTTGTCTGATACAAAATGGGTGATTCTACTTGATATTCCTTTTGCTCACTTTTATTGGTATACTGGAATGGTAATCTTTTACTATGCACATAAGTTGAGAATATGATTTGAAAGCAGGATATTTATGAGTAGCAGTAGGAAGGGATTTGGGGTTGTTTCGTGTTTTTTTTTTGGGGGGGGGGGGAATGATGAACAAAAGTAATAGTGACACTGGATTAAAAATGGAATCTTAAGTTGATTCTAAGTTACATGGTATTAAAGCAGATATTTGAAAGATGGTTGTTTCTTCTCAATCCATTTCCTCTTGAAATGGTGCAAGTCATATTGAACAGTAGCAGTTTGAAGAATCCCATCGTATTCTGTTATAGTTATCTACATTAAGAACAGCAACAGGAAAAATACTTCTGAACTTAATAATGACTGTGAAGCAGTGAGCGTTTCATATATACTTATAGTTCTTTTTTTTTTTTTTACATTTTTCTCTTCTTTCCACTGCCTGCAGTACTTCTTACATGCCTAGTATTGAAATACCTTTTTTTTTTTTTCCCACATTTCTCCTAGATGATCTTAGCAACTCCAACAGTAGGCTTTGCATTGGTGCTCAGAATAAATGCATCTAGAGTTCTAATTCCCAATCTGACAAAACTTGCATTTTTTCAATGCTGTCTTAAGTTGGTCAAATACAAAGAGTCTGGAGGTATATAAATACATATCCATACATATACATATATGTTTTTCATCTAAATTCTTTGTGTGTGTGTGTTTTCCATAGATACACACAAATTTAATATAAATTATATGTACATAAATTATGTTTATGTATATGAATCATATATATACATACTGTATTGAGGAAAATTTTAAACTAAAAGATGGGAGATTAAGTTTAGATGATAGGAAGAAATTCTTTATTCATATGGCGGTGAGCCACAGGCACAGGCTGCTCAGAGAAGCTGTGGGTGCCCAATCCCTCAAGGTTGGGTTGGATGGAACCCTAGGGAGCCTGAGTTGGTTTGCCTCAAGGCAGGAGGTGGGGACTGGGTGGGCTTTAAGGTCCCTTCCAACCCAAACCATTCTGTGATTCTATGGCTAGAAGTATAATATATACCTATGCAAATTTATGTATATGCAGTTAACTAAAAGTTGTACCTAGGGGAGGCTACTTGCTAAGATAGATTAAAATAGCGTGGAGTTTTATTGGTTTTTTTTTTAAGAAAATAATTATGGCACTATCTAGTGTCACATTTAAGTTATTACTTTGTATTAATTGTCACTATCTCGACGTAAAAATGCTGTCTTTTTGAGTGTCTGGTATAAACTTATTATCTAACAGTAGTCAGGTGTGTTAAGCAAAGTTGGATCCTCTTTGATATGAGAGTTTTTGTTGTGAGTTACGGAGTAAATCAATCACGGGAGTGATCTGTTTTTTCTTAGTGTAGCTTAGGAAATTGGAGGGCACAACACAACTTTTCTGTTGGAACTAAGATTTTGGTCTTGATTATGAAGAATCTTGACTTCAAGTTTTGGAAGACTGTTACCTAGTTTTTCAAGAACTTTCTGTCTTCATTGTTGCTTTGTCTGTGTTGGTGTTGTCGTTTGTCACTATTTACAATGAATGTATTGAACTTGTTCTTCAGTATCCCTTCTTTTATTGCTGTGTGTCAGCAGCCAGTGTCTAATTTTTCCTTGGTAGTCAAACTTTTTCTCTTCTGATTTTTAAGCCACTGAAGTCATAGGAATAACACTTTGAATATAAGCACTGAGAACATATACAGGGAAACTTTACTTTTCGAGACAGCTTTTTGAGTGTGTGGAATCTCACTTTAGATCAACTAACACCAATAACTCGTAATGCACAGTCTCATGAGTACTAAAGGTGTAGACAATAGCACTGGGGCTGTGTTTGACAAGTTGGTTCCTAATGTCATGGCGAAACATGTAGTTTCACTGTTGTTTCTGAGGAATGATTTCAGCAATCACACAGATGGCATGAATTATATATATATTAGAATGATATTTTATAACGTACTTGCCATCTTGCAAATACCAAGATATTCTTAAGTATATTCCATAATTTTTGCTCATCAATTTAGAAGCAGCAATTTTCTTTCTTTCTACTGTCTTGGGGAAGTGAGAATAAAGGGAGCTTTATCTGAGCTCGTCTTTACAGCTTCAGAGTAGTGTTTACTGACATATATGGCTGATTTTTCTCTCCTTTTCAGAAGAGAAACCTGATTGCTCCAAGGCGCGCTGTGAGGTCCAGTTTTCTCCTCGCTGTCCAGAAGATTCCATCTTGATTGAAGGTTATGCTCCTCCTGGGGAATGCTGTCCTCTCCCAAGCCGTTGTGTGTGTAATCCTGCAGGCTGCCTGAGGAAGGTTTGCCAGCCTGGCTATTTGAATATATTGGTTTCTAAGGCATCAGGAAAGCCAGGGGAATGCTGTGATCTCTATGAATGTAAACCAGGTAAAAATGAATTATTTTTTTTTTTAAATTTCAATTTTCAGTTTAATCTATCTAACAAGTACTATTTATATAATTGAATCTGATAAAACCTATGTAGTATCTGAATGATCTTCAAAATTTAGATGGTATTTGTGGCCACTCTCTTCTTAAATAATCATAATAAAATTTTTATTTATCTTTTCCTTGAAACATTTTATTTAAACTGAGGAACCAGGGAAAAGCAATCTTTAGTGAGAATACTGTATTTCAATACACAATACAAGTGAGAGTGACATATTTTGTTCTGATTTTGTTCTACAAAAGTATTTTTTCACCATGGGAATATTTTGTGCATAAAACAGATGTTAATTTAGTGCTTAAAGTTTATCTAGGTTACAGGTTGATAACCCTTAAAAATATAGAGCAAGAGGTCTGCAGAAGAGCATAATCAAAGGCTTTGTAGCATTTGCAGTGTCTACCCATTTTCCATTGCATGGGACCACAAACAGTCCTTTCTTGTGATTTATTATTCTTGGTGAAGTATCATCTACATGGAAGATACAATTCACTTTTCTTTTTGATCCAGACTTTGGTAAAGATGAGTAATAAAAATAAAGGAATGAAAGCAGGCATGTAAAATAGTAACATCCAAAATTTCATATGTAAAGAGGTTTGAGTATGCTAAGTTATGCATTTTCTCAAATACTCCACAAAATGTTGTACACTCTTTGTCTCCCATGTCTCTGCTTGTGTTTTTCCTAATGTCCAATGCAAATCTTCCTATGTAGAAATGTAAGTAAATTTTCTGTCTTAAACAGGTAGAAAACAAAGCTTATAGTAATACATGCTCTAGAACATTTTGTCAACCACAACTGTCTTTCATCTAGGATTAGCAAGCAAACATTTAGTAAGGTATAGTTTCCTTGTACTTAGTGCTATGTTGTTCCTCTCTAAGATTTCCTGAGTTTATCCACATTTCCTTAAAATGTGATGTTCAAAGGCAGAGTACAATTTTGGATGAGTCTTTGTCAGCACTAAATGCAATAGTATTTAGTGTACAATTGTGAAATAATTACTTCTGGCATTTCATGCAAAATGTGGATTAAGAGTGAACTCATAAGATTTATGTAGTTTGTGAAATGCTGTGAACCCAACATCTTTCTGTAGGATGACTACAGGAACTACAGTTGTTGGAATACGTGGTAATTCATTTATGTTATGGGCTTATGTGACTATATATTGTTTTTTTGAAGTGCTTTGCATTTCTTATTGGAGGGAGATGCATTTAGGAGCGTAGAGGAGCAGAGGCTTTAAAGAGACTCCAGAAGGAGGCTAAGAGAATTTAAGGGAAGAATAGAGCTTTGCAATGGTGGTTAGGAATGGAGCGGCTAACAGAGAGCAGAGAGTCTGAAACCCTAGTTATCAAAGAAAATATTTTCATTATCTCCCAGAGTTGAGTAATTTATATGGTGTATGGTAAGAGCCTAGAAAAGGCAACAATCCTTGAAGGATCAAGGAGAAGTGAAAGAGAATAGCAGTAGGAGTCTGCATCAGCTTGGATATATGGAAAAGTGAATCTGGGGGGATAGGGAGGGAAGCCAGCAGATTTGAAGACAACAGGAACTGAAGTGTTGGTGAGAGGCTCAGTGAAGTGAGCTCTCTTTTGTGTCCAGGCAAAAATGGTTAATGAAAGATAAAATGATTAAGGTACTGACAACTTGCTTGCATTGCCTTAGTTTTAGGGGAAAAAAGGAGTACTGTTACAGGTGGGTTTCTTAGTCACTAAGCAGCCCAATTTTTGTCAAGTTGGACTTCAGCAGCTGTACTATTTGCATTTTTCTTTGTGTGTGTGTGTGTTTTTGTTTTGCCTTTTAAAAAAAAAACAAAAAAAAAAAACACCTTGATGTAGATGTTTATTCTGTTGGCTGTTTGGAGTAGTGGGAAGACTGTGGGGAAAAAAAAGCAAGTCAACACAAGACCAAAAAACAAAGGAAGGAGTAGGTTAATGTTGGCAAGTGTTAGTAGACTACAAATTCCTTACCACAGAAGACTTTTTGAGTTCTTTTTTTTTAGTGGCAAATCTTTGCAAATCTGAAGCATTGCTCAGTTTTCAGAGGAGCCTTGTTTTCAAGGACTGTAAACTGCACTTTCACGGACAACATAATTTGTTCTTGGTGTGTGAAGCAAACCTGAAAACAAAAATCCTTTTTTAATATTTCCTCATTTTTTATTTTTTTCAAATTTGCAAGTCAGAAAAAATGACGTGGTTTATGTTATCTAAAATTTTGTGTCATGTTAATCACTGTGATTTCAAGTAAGTTTTCATTTGTTTCTTTTTTATATGTGAGAATAAGCACTGGAATATCTTGTTTATTAAAGTTTTGTATTCATAGTCATAGAATTCTAGAATAATTTAGGTTGGAGGAGACCACTAGAGGTCATCTTGTCTGTTCCATCTCTTCCTATACTGTTTTGTACCATTTATTCTCTGTGTATATATATGTACTACCAAATGTGTAGTAACATATGTGGTTAACTGTTCATGCAGAGTTTCTTATGTAACTGATATTATTCATTCTGTTGAATAGTGTTAGCATGTCTATGAAGTTTACGTGTGGAAAGGAGTAAATTTCTGTATATTTTACTACAGACTTAAAATTGAAGTTCCATAACTTCTGCTATCAGGGTACTTGCTCTTCCTTCACTACTGTGTCTCAGTAACCAGCTTCCTTAGAGTTTCTCAACCAGTGAGGAGGTTCTGATGGAAAGAGCCTGCTAGAAGCTAGGTGTGCTTCCTATGGTAACAGTGCTGTTTTATGTCTATCTAAAGGGTTCATGGAATTACAGCATGAACTGTTTATTTCTATTCCTTAAATAATACAACATTGCTTTTCAGTTTACAGTGACATTTGAATTTGGAATCTTCTGCTGAGAATTACACTTGTAAATATACTATGGTGATTGAGTTACTGAAAGGAAAATAGAAGTAGTTGCCTTAATGTTAAATGCTTGTATAAAAATGAAAATTTTTGTTTCGAAACTTGCCAATTTTTTTTGCAATGCAATGATCACAGTGATCAGAGGCATTAGTATATAATTAAAATGAAGTAGTATCTTAGTAATACCTGTCTACTAACCTCCAGATTAACTTGACAGAGATATTCTTATCAGGTGTTGCACCAAGCATTTCATAACGGTTGTTAACTATTGCCTGCAGGTCTTTTTTGTTTTGATGTTCTTCCTATGCTCATTTCTGAGATGACACTGATCTGTTGTCATAAGCAACCTACTTTCCCTAACCTCGTGCCCCTCCGCTCACACAGCTCCACGCCGTTCCCTCGGGCCCTGTCGCTGTCACACACAGCAGAGCTCAGCGCTGCCCTTCTGCTCCCTGTGAGGAGCTGCAGCCGCCATCAGGCCTCCCCTCAGCTCCTTTGCTCTGGGCTGAACAAATCAAGGTTTTGAAGAAACCAATGATTACTTATCATCTCTAGCATCAATTCATGGCAAGGGAATTACTCCAACTGAAATGACCTTTTTTTTTTTTTTGGTACCTAATCTTCATTTAAAACACTTGCAATTGTATATGAGATGTTACCATTCAGCATCTTTCTTCAGAGAATTTAACTTTCTGAGTAGTCAAGCCTGATGGAAAGTCTGAGCTCGCAGTAAATTTTAATAAGCAGTGTTAGATGATGCATAGGGATCTAAGTTGTGCTCCACCCTGGTGCAGTTTCAGCATTGAAAATTGTGTCTGGAATTTTTGCATGCTTGCACGAAGGAGAAGGGTCAGAAAAAGTGATTTTTATAGATAGTAGAAAGTATGGTTATATAACTTCATTCTTTATTGCTTTCAGAAATAGTACATGGTTGTTGCTTGATTGGGTTTTTTTTAGATGCTTTCTTAGAAGGTGATTTTGAAAGGACTTAGAAGATGAGTTTGGAAAAAGACTTACGAAAATCAATTGGAAAAGTCTCAGGTACTTTTCTAACAGAGCTGGAGAAATGACTGATAAGTTGTCAATGATGGTAAGGAAAAAAGCAATTAGAACTACTTGGTAAAAATAAGTAAAAGGAACAGGACTGTATTGGGAAGTATATGTAACAGTGAAGTTAATGTAAGTCAGTGAGAGAATTGCTCTAGAGGTCTGGGAATGTTATCTTTTCTGTTGTGTTTAGCATGTTCTAAGGCGTGAAGAAGTATAAAAAGGATGATGGATTGTCAAAGAGAGACAAAAACAAATTAAATTATAAACATAACACATGAGCGTATTTCAAGATCCTGATTTTTTTCAGGAAAAGTGTAGGGGATGAAGGAGGTGTGAAAGGCTTTTGTGGTTTTTGTGTTTCCTCCTTCTTTTGAAGGGAAAATGTAATTAACGTTACCAAATGTAGTTAGGTTGTATTAGGTTGTATTTATTAAGGAGGGAGGAGTTTAAGTGCATCTTGATCTGAAAGCAAAGGGTGTTATGTGATGCTTCTTGGCTGTTGTAGAAGTTGACTTTGTACTCTTAGAAAAGAACTTCAGGAAACTTTTACTTCTGGGAAAACCAAGCCAAAAAACTGTCAAAAAACACAAAGCCTTCCCTGTGCTGAGACAGTGTTGCACCCTAAGTGCAAATACTGCCTTGTTTTTTGGCCTTTAGGTGTGCAGGCAGTTATCTGGGTCTCATCTCTGTACTGTGTATGCTATTCTTAGAGAAGCTAGTGCAGTATGTAAAGGTGGAACTTCATATAATTGTAGTTTATTGTATATATGTTTATATATGTATATGTATGTTTATTGTTTATATAATAAAATATATTTTACTAGAAAGTTATTTTTTCCTAGTATTTATAGTTTTATGATTGGAGAACCCAGGTTCTGTAGTTTATAGAGGTGGTTGAGCAGTGCTAGAGGTGAGGCATGGTTTGCAATCTTGATAGGGTTTCTGCTACGTTTGTATAGGAACAAAAAAGAAGTAACTAATAAGAGTTACAAATTCAGTGCATGAATTGAAGATTCATAAACATTGAGTGCAACTTCAGTAATAGGAAATTTCTTATCGTGATGTATTAGTCAAACTAGATGTCTAAAGCTTAATGTTTGTAGTACAAAGATAATTTTATTTAAACAGGATATGTTTAAATATCATTTTACACAAGGTCTGTGTAAAATAATAGTGAATGGTGGGATCTTGCTACCACAGGAGATTACGGAGCAACTATTTTCAGAAAAAAAGACTTAAGCAAGTTGATGCACAACAGGTACATAGTTGTGTATGAGAGTTTGAGGAGAACATCCGAATGATTTTGGAGGCTGGTGGAAGAGGAAGGAATGCCATAAATGGTGTCCCTAACTAACATTTCTCTTTGCCACCATTGGAGATAACTGGTTAGACAGACCAGTACTTCGACATAGCACGGTATTTTTCTTTATTCTGAGGAATTCTTCATCTTGTCAATGTAGATAAATCTAATAGTCTGCATTTCTGTTTCACTGTTTTCACTAAATAACTAAACAACACAAGAATAAGCCTTAAAAATGAAATGTGCATGTGCAGACACAAATTCAGTGTATCTTTTTTATTTATCTATTTCCTATAATAAAAGAGTTTTACTCTTTAAAAAAAATTTAACTGGAAAAGAAATGAAACAGTATTATTTTTAATTGTTTTTAAAACTGTGGGAAAAAATACATTCTTAATAATCAATGTATTTCTAGTAATGAACGTTATTCACTAATTTAATGATTATTTGAGGTTGCCTGTACAACTTTTATAATTTTCTTAAGTGATATTACTTGATAACTGAGTCCTTAATTTTAAACAGTAAATATTAAAGAGGATGGAAAAATTTTTTCCAATGTTACCCACCAAGCATGTAGTCAATAGATACATTTGCTGATTTAAATTTGAAGACTGATGCATAACTGATTGTCTAAAGTGAATTAATTTCCCAAAAACTTTTAAAGCATGAGTAAAAGGAATTTCTTCTCCCCTTCCTCCATAGTGTTCAGTGTGGACTGCAGCACAGTGGAATGCCCTCCAGTTCAGCAAGTGGTTTGCCCCCTGGATAGCTACGAAACCCAAGTCAGGCTGACAGCGGATGGCTGCTGTACCCTACCTACAAGGTTTGTGTCTGGATGGTTGAGTATTCTTTTTTTCATTTATTTTTTAATTTTGCAATTCAAGTAATATAGATGTAAGATAACAATGCATACTTCAGAGGCAACAAAAGGTAATACAGGACAGAGTATATCTGCAGTAGGTTAAAAGATTCTCAGGCTGATAGAAATATTGAATCCATCTTTTTCAAGCAGAAGATTCTTCAGTGAAATTTTACTGAATTTCTTTGATTAAGTGAGTTTCCAGTGTGTTCAATTTGTTTTAGAAAATAAATCATTTTAAGAAATGTCTTTGAAGTTATGGCAAATCTGACAAAAAAAAGTATTACCTAGTTAAAGAAAATTAGGTATTTCTCCGTGTAGTATCCCGCTGTAATATGCTGAAAGATGATGACTGTCTGGAACCAGGGAAATAGGGAAAAAGAAGTTTCAGATACTCATTTTATTTTATTTCAGTCTGTCAGTAAGTGTAATTTACTAAATTTAGGAAAATAAGACAATTTTGAGTTACATTCTTTTTTTCAAAGTTCTGCACCACTGTTTCAGCTTCTCTTTTTGTAACAGACTTCCTCAAAGCTGATTGAGTATTATGCCCAATAAATATCTATTCAAGCAAAAGGTACCTTTACCTTTTATAAAAAATAAAAATATTTTACACAATACAGAAATTATTTCTTGTAGATATGAAGCTAGCAGGATTTTTCTGTATGAAGGTCTTTCACACTGTAGTGATCTGCCACATACCCAGCCAGTTGTGAAACTGGAGTAATGATAAACTCGTGAGTTCAAAAAGAAGCAAATAGCAAAGGCTGTATAATCACAGAATCACAGAAAGGCCTCGGTTGAAAAGTACCACAATGATCGAGTTTCAACCCTCCTGCCATATGTAGGGTTGCTGACCACCAGACCAGGCTGCCCAGAGCCACATGCAGCCTTCCCTTGAAAGCCTCCAGGGATGGGGCATCCACAACCTCCTTGGGCAACCTGTTCCAGTGCTTCACCGCTCTCTGAGTGAAAAACTTTCTCCTAATATCTAACCTAAACCTCCCTTGTCTTAGTTTAAAACCATCCCCCCTTGTCCTATCACTATCCACTCATGTAAACAGCCATCCCCCCTCCTGTTTATATGCTCCCTTCAAGCACTGGAAGGCCACACAGAGGTTTCCCTGGAGCCTTCTCTTCTCCAAGCTAAACAAGCCCAGTTCCCTCAACATTTCCTCATAAGAGAAGTGCTCCAGCCCTCTCATCATCTCAGTAGTCCTCCTCTAGACCCACTCCAAGAGTTCCACATCTTTCTTGTGCTGGGAGTCCCAGGCCTGGATGCAGTGCTTCAGATGGGGCCTCACAAGAGAGAGATCTTTACCACTGGGTACCCTTTGGGTACATGTTTAATATAGAAATTGGAATAATTGGAAATTGTTGTTTACATGAAATTTGAGGACAGTGATAAATTTTTACTTTCAAATTTGTTTCAACTTCTTTGACTAAATGCTCTAGATAGGCCAATTAGGTTTCATTTCAAAAACAAAGAAATTGAGTTTTATATTTCTGCAATGTGCTGTACTGGTAAAAGTTGTGGGTTTTTTATTGTTGTTGGGTTTTTTGTTGTTTCTTTTGTGTGTGTGTGGGGGGGGGGGGGAATGAAAAATAATCCACTTTCATCTTTTTGTATAGTTTAAGCATTCCTTCTGTTAGTGAACACAGAACACTGAAAAAGTCAAACTTCATTTGCTTCAGAAAAATGATGATTTAAAAATATTTTTTATTTCTAGGGCACATATGAGAACCGATCTTATATAAAACATCTTAAGCAAACAATTCCTTCTTTGAAATAATCTTCTTTTCTTTCTTTGATAATATTTAAAAACATAGCCAGTTGGCTTGCTATGTGTAAAATGTGACTGATATCTGAAATGTACTTGCATGTGTGCATGGTAACTAAGTGACCAAAAGAGTATTCCCATCTCCTGCATACAAAGACCGCAAGCAGGCTCAGATTGTGTGAATTCCTAGATAATTCTGAATCACATTGAAACCACTTGAAAATCTGATTGATATGCATTTTTGGGATGGGAGTTTAACAGGATCAGGGCTGTGATAGATGTGCTCTGAGCTCCTGGAGTCTTATGAGTGGATCAGAATTTCTAAGCATGTTTTTGTGTTAATATTTGTATAAAGCTGCAGAAAAACATACTTGGAATAATTTGTCTGGATCTTCAGGCAGGTTGAAACTTTTACAAGAGTCTTATACTTTTCCATTAATTTTAATTTTGTGGCTCAGACTGTGTTCCTTTTATACATTTGTAACACAGCTCAGTATATTTTTGGATTGTGTTAATTTCAATTTTTTTTACTTAAAGAAACCAAAGCAATGGCTCACTTTTTAGCAGAGGAAGTGGGAAGGGAAGGACAGCCAAATATGACAGTGCTAAAACTATCTTAGATGCATTACTTATTGCATGCCTGATGGCAATTAATTATTTAGAATCACTATGGCACCATCTTCCTTAAGAAGCACAGCAGTGGTTATACATGTACTGGATATAATGGTATTACTTGAAGCAGGGGAAATAAAGGAACAAGGGGGACATGAAAATAACCAAAAAGAACTATTAGATAAAGGTTAGAAGAGAAGCATGGGTATGAAAAATGAAAGGGCAGAAAGGAAAACTATGTTCAGCTACTTTGAGTGTAAAAATCAAACCATATGAAGTTAGACTGGAAACTGGTAGGATGTGAGGAAACATTGGAACTTTATATTTGAAGCTCAGATCTTAATGTCCCATGAGGCTTTCATATCAAAACTATACAAGTCAAACAGAGTGGAGGTTTAAGGATAAGTGACTCTATACTTGGAAAGGAGAACAATTTTCTTTAATTCAAGAATTCCTTAATAAACACTTTGAAATACTAACAACACATTGACTGTGATTCAGTTTAGAGCTGCCTAAATCTATGTCATTATTTTTTGTAATCATTAAACTCAGAAGTAGCATTATATGCTTTTCTGTGCATTTGAGAATAACTTTAAAGCAGAGTGTGCTTCATAAATGTGTAGGTTTTAATCTTCATTAAACCATTTTTATTACAATTATTGAGTATTTCAAGAAAGAAAAATTCTCAATTTCTGCTACTAAAATACTGGCTTAACAACAGCAGAAGTGGAAAGCAGTGAGTATCATGGCAAGGAATGAATGGCTCCATGCCATTTACTTGGTTAACAGCTGTCAACTTCACATGCAGCAGGTGTATGCTTGTCCTTGACTCATTTTAATATGCAATATTGTTCTATCCCCTTTCCCAAACAACTTGAAGATAAATATTTCCTGCACCCTTCTTTTTTCAGATTTTGAGCTTGAATCAATCACAACAAGTCAGTGTCACTTGTTCCTTTATTTCCTTTATTTCCTTAGATGAGCTCTTAAAACATGCATGGCTTGAATATCTTGCTGATTGTGTGGCTTACTTTACTTCTCTTTGAGAAGAGAGAAGCCATCCAATAGTATAAATTCGCTAAATCCCAGTGAAAAGATTGCTTGACTTGACCTACTTATTTTAAAAGTTCACACTAGAAACCCAAATATTTTCTAGATTAGAAAAGACTTCAGAAATAATTGGTATGTTTGTCCAACAAAATCTCAAGTAGTGTGTCTTGTGTCCGAGCTTTAGCTTTAAAATGCTGTTTCAAGTTTTTGGTAGGAGAACAAAGGAAAGAACAAATATAAATGAAACACAAGAGGAGCAAATTACAGACGAACTTTAAGAGTGAGCTATTAAATTAACGAAACAGGAATACATGTCATAAAGATTAATTAGTTCATATTTCAGATAAAAGTGAAGAATGGCTTTTGACAGATACCATTACTTTCTCGCAAAATTGGAATCTGAAAGGCTTCAGCTTGAGGGATGGGTGAATCAAGATTTTTTTTATTCAGACCAATTCACCATCACTTAGTTACAGATGGTTGCATGGCGTTGCAAATGCAAAACTTTCAGTTGGATAGAGCGGTGTGGAGGAGTAGCACTATAGGCTTATTGTTTAGAAGTAAACCTCTGAGAGAGTTTCTTCAATGAATTAGTCATAGATTTTTATTTTTTTTTTCTGTTTGAATAGCCTTTGCCCTGTTGGTTTTACTTTATATTCAGTTGCAACATCTCAATCTGTGGCTGCTCTGAATGGCAATTCCAGAGATTGTTCTGCAGTATCATGAAAAATGATGAAGTTTATTTGACAAGCAAAAATGTTAGTTCTCTGGGTAATATGCTAAAATGTTGGTTTTACATTGTAGTGACCTACTCAGTTCTTTTAGGGGACAGTTTACATGTGTGTTTTGTTTTTCTCCTGCATTAAGCTATAATTAGAAAACAAACAAAAAAAAACCCTACCAGCAGTATACCTTACAAGAGTATGCAGCCTGAAATATTTCTTATAACGACTCTGAAATGTATGCTTTGAAAACAAGAATATTCTTTATTTAATACAATTTGTCAACAGATAATGAAGTTGTTTGAAAGAGATCAATGAAATTGATTCCTGACACTGAAATTTAACAAATTGCATTTTTCTTATATAGTACCTGTCAATGATATTTATGTGTAAAAAATGAAACAGATTTTCAATTTTATTATGTATACACTAGTGTGGAATTTCTAAATTACTGCCATGATGAACAAATTGAAACTTTCCATTTAAGTTTTCGAGCATTTAACTATATGCCTTTTATTTATTTATTTGCATTTTCTTAGTAAGAAGTAGCAGTAAAATGGTCTGAGTTCATACTCAAACTACATATTGATAAAAAGCATTAGAGACTGTAATTAGACTAAAAATCATAGAAGGGATATCTGCATTTTATGTTGAACATTAACATCTGAACATTAAATACTTGATAAATGATTCATCTCAAAGCAAGCTTTCTGTATTCTTTGTTGTATTGTTTGGATCACAGTTGAAATTTTTTTCTGAAGTATTTTGATCTCATTTTTAAGTTTAGATATTAAAACATATTGATTTAAAACTGAATGAAATTTTTACTGCAGATACCAGATGACATATTTCAAACTTATCTTGATAAACAGATAGAAACTACAGTTTATTCAGATTCTCAAGTACCTAAAGTTTAGGAAAAAGAGTGATACTTTCCTGTAGCAGCTAACCATTTATTTACTCAAGATTAATGTTAAGCTATATTCGGATAGAAGTTGAATACAACTTAAAACAGTACATAACCAGATTATCATATCTAAAGTAAAATTGCTTTTAAAGGCTTATAGCATAGCAAAGAGAATAAAATTACAAAGTCACATTCAACTTTCATTTATTAAAGTAAGTATACAGTCATTTGTATCTGTCTTATATTAACATATTTTAAAAAAATTAATATGCCATACTTATAGCAATTCTGATGAGAACATTAAGGAACAGTGGCAATTTATATCACAGCCTCTGAGTTTTGTATGCCATCACAGGATTATTTGTCTTTGATTCTCAAGGAAGGAATTAACTAATTTATTATTTGTAGCCTTTTATTTCTAATAAAACTCGACTATCTTTAGCAGAACATAGGTACCACTGGAGAAATTTATCATTAGCACTTCTGTTTTTCATTTTTAGAAAACTTGTAGATGTCAGTCAAGTCAACTATGTTGTCCTTTCTTTTTTAGTGAAATGAGATGGGATTTGTGGCAGCTGTTTCTACAAAAAGCATGTCATTTAGATTTAAATTTATGATTTTGTTATCTTTCTAGATTACTTTGCCCAATAAACAATTGCTTTTAAGGTACTTTATCCCCTTTTGTGACACAAGCCCTGCTGTCATAGTGTCATCTATGGTGTCTGCAATGGTCCCTGCATTAGACCTACCAGCTGATGGTATTTATTCTCTTTCTTGTTACATCCTACATTCCTTGAGACATCACCGATGTCTCAGGAGTCTTAGAGGCAGCTAGAAATAAACCAGCACAGTCTTTTTCTTATTTTATGGTAGCATACAAGTCTAACTAGTAATTATGTGTTTGTAAGTTTTCTTTTGAGCTATTATTTGTGTTTTGTTTATGTTTTAGGGTATCAGATATGGTTGGTTTGGCAGTGTTTTTCTTTTGGTGGCAACTGAAAAGTTCCCAGTCATCTGCATCTATCTCATTCAGCATGAGGTGTTAGTTCAGACAGATCTTTTCAGCCTTGCTCCTGATCATAACATGATTCTTTTATGTTTGTATATATTCTTTTTTTAGGTCTTCCTACCTTTGGAAGATCTTAATTTTATGATATATATATTTGGGTGTTCAGTACAGGATTCAAAAACTTTTTAGAGAACATTGAGGAGTTTGCAAGAGATGTAACATTTTATCTCGATCTTTCCCAGAACCAGGCATCTCTCTTAACAATTTTTTTTTAGTACAGAGTTTTCTCTTGTATTTGTTTCGGAGTTTTTAGATCCTTCTCCCCCCCCTTTAAGAAATATTGTCCAAAAGAAAATGGTTATGGTTCCCAGTTTTTGTAAAGGAAAGTTCATCTGGAACTGGTAAGGCAAAAACAAAACCAGGTATCTATATTTTCTTGAGATTTCTATTCAGGATTTGACCTCTGAGAAACCTTTGTATCTGGACTTGAGGTCTCAAAAATCCATGTTAAGGAGCTGCAGAACCTTTGCCATGCCTAAACAAAACACCATGATTTTCATAATGTGTGCAAATAGATGTTTAGGCATTTTGATGTGTTTTAGTCTTTCATCGGCAAATATCTTTCCTAGGAAAACCATTTTTCCTCATTCGGGTCTGTTAAATGAGGAGGTGTTATTCAGTTCAGAATGCTGATTGTGCTGTATTGAAAATCCACGAAGAACAAGAATTGAAGTAGGACATGTGATCTTTATAGATGACCAATCTTTCATGTTCATTTTGGCCTCTTAGGAGATGTAGTGAATTGCTAATTCAAAGTTGGAGCAAACTCCTCCTTCCCTTACTACATCTGCCTCAGCAATTCCTAGAGGTTCTCAGTGTGATGGTTATTATAGCCCTGGCATCCAGCCTCATGTTGTGGGTTGTTTTGGAAAGTAGCCATATTTGCCTGAAGTCCATAAATGAGAAAAAGATGATTAATACTTTTTTAAAGACTTATCAACATTTTTATAAGAACTGTAAGATGAGTCTTCTGCAAAGGAAGCTGTAAGACACTGTAAATATAGTGTTCATTGCTTGCCTCTTAGAAAGTCAGCATTTTGCACCTGTCTTGGACACACTATAAATGCACATTCCACACTCCTTTCAATCAACTCCAAGGAAGCACTGAATTGCAGAACTTTTCAAAAATAAAATACCTAAAGGGAGAAGGATATTTATCTTAAGGGAAGAGCTAATAAAAACAAAAAAAACCCAGCATTTTCACAGGAGAAAGAAGTGCTGATGATAGTTATACAAGCATCTTCTTTTTTTTCTATGGAAAAATATATCAACTACTTCATCTGACCATTTGCTCTGTGGTATATTTATGTCTTCATTATTAAACTTGAGAAGAAATTTTAACCCAGATAGATAAAACTAAGAGTTGCTTTAATTTGCTTTCAGGTGCTACACTGTTGTTTAGTGCCTGGAAGCAGAATGAGATTATGATGTCTATAGAATTGAGTTTTGTTCTGTATTCTTGACAAAGCAAGGTAGTCTTTTATCTCTGTCAACTTGCAGTAAACAAGCTGGCCAACAGTTTTTTTCTGCTACAAATATTACTTTTTAATGGTCAGTCTAAGGATTAGCATACACCTTAATCATGCTGAATACTGCTCCTCCTTCTAATCACTTTCCACTCTCTCCATTGCATCTACTTACTCAGCTAATTAATTTATCTGGTAATTGACTATGTGACTATTGACTAATTCAGACCAGTTGCTGTCATGAACAGGCAAATTTGTATTTATAACATAAAGATCACAATGGCTTTGACAGTTGTCCTCAAATTCACAGCTGTATGCCCAGGGAGATCCATATTCATAATAAAGCAATAGAATTATCACTAGGATGTTTGCTGTTTAGAAGGTATATAGATATAGGAGAACTTCCCAGCAGTTTGCCAACAATCATCAGAGCATATTACATCACCGTTACTTAGGTTATATCAAAAGAATTTGGAGACCTGTTTTTCTCTGGTAAATAACAGGGAATGTTGTGCGAGACTTCAGCAGACACAAATTACTGTTGTAAACATTAATTTTCTAAGCAGGTAAACCGAGTAGAATTGTAAACAGGTTGTGAATGTTTTAAAATGAGTTGTCTACTACTCTTTGACATTTCAGTGGTGGATTTTCAAGAAACTTATTTCTAAAAAAGGTTTCTCTTAGTTGTTGTTGTTAAATACATTATTCCCACTGCATGGAAAAGATGTGATTAATTGAGTGAAGTTGTTTGGTTTTGGAATCGCTGGGGTCCTGAAGTAATCTGGCTTCATTTTTAAATTTAGTTTATAATGGAATAAATTCAGAAGCTTAATGATCATCCATGTATTTGGGAAGGTCATATTTGCTCCTTTTGGATGGAAGTGAATTTACTAGAGAGAATGGCAGCAGGCACGATCACAGTATGGAACAGCTTCCAAAAGGGTTTCTTAGTCAATATATACTTAAACGTGGAGAGAATTATGTTCTGGGATTTGCAGAAAGTATTTAATACTGAGAGGGGCATGGAGAAGCTAAATATGTAATTATTACTATTTCTCTCAAAGAAAAGGAGATCTCAAAAGCTTAAAAAAAAATGTCTGTTTTGTTTTGTCTGTTTATCTGTAGTCTCTGATGGCTTTGTTTTAGAGATGACTGTTCTTTCCTATGTATTGAATAGAATCTTAGAATCATTTGATTTGGAAGGGACCTTTAAAGGTTATCTAGTCCAACTCCAATGCAATGAACAGGGATACCTACAGATACATCAGGGTGCTCAGAGCCCTGGCCAGCCTTACCTTGAGTGTCTCCAGGGATGGGGCATCCATAAACCATAAACTATCTGCTTGAACATGGGAAAGGAATATAAATAATCATCTTGCTTGTCAAGGTCCTGATGTTTGAGAGTATAGACTTTCTCTGTAGACATTGTAACTGGCTTCTCAGCGTACTTTGGGATGTGTTCTGCAGGCACAGTTCCAGCTCCTCATGGGTGATTTTATAATGTACCCAGATGTGGATTTCATGCTATGTTGATGAAGAATTGCTTAATGATGCCCTGGAAAAAATGTTGTAGTGACTCTTGCCACTCCTATTTCTGAACTTTTTATCTTCACTTAGTACAACCAGTGAGTTGAAATAGTTTGAGACAGAATTTTTTGCTAGATGATCCTTTGGTCTGACCTGTTACAGGTATTCAGTTGTATGTTGGTTTGAAAAAGATTTGAGAGACTTTTAAACGATATTTTTTCTTTTATGACTTAAATATTAGAATCATTTTTCACTGTTATTCTGCTAAGCCCCATAGAGCAAAGAGGAGAAATCATCTTAGGACAACAGTGTGCTTAGGAATGTGTAACACTGAGTTTTTAGTTTTTTATTCTCATTTATATAAATGAGGAAAAAAAAATATGACTAGGAGAGTTTGGAGTTATGTTTCCTAATATGTTCTATAAAGAGCAATTGTACCTTAACGAAGCACTTCTATTTTGGTAAAGCAGTGCATGCTTTACCAAAAGCATGGAATTAATAAGAATGTTTTTCCTCAATTGGTCTAGTTCCAGATTCTCATAATTTATATCATTAGTAAATGGAAAATGAACAAATCTTTTTAAATCTTGACCCGTAACTTAGAAGTAAATAAATAATAAAATATTGGGAAAGACAAGCCCAAGGTGAGTTTAAAAATAGCCCTCTAGTTCTCTTAAAAATTACGTATGTTTTGTGTCATTGTTATGGGTTGTTCATTTTAAGATCCTGGTAGCTTAGTTCCAGGGAAATCTATTATACAGAAGAATAAACTTACATGCTATTAAAATTTCACGAACAGCTTGGAATTGGGCCATAACTTATTTCTAGCCACGAGAAAGCACTCTTTACTGGTCTTATTTTTTTCTTTACGTTCAATGTTTGCTTTTACAGTAATTATGTAAAATTGTTCTGGCCATCCCTGTCCACTGGAATGGACATAAAGAAAAAGGGGTTCTGCGTGTCTTTTTTTTTTTTTTTTTTCTGTTAACAAGAAAGTTGGGAGCTATAGGAATACTAAAGATAGCACAGTGAATTAGTTACAAAACTATTATTTGTAATACTAATTGCTGACTTGCAGTCATTAGGGACTGTGCTCCATCTGTATGTGGATTGCATACTATAATTCCTCATCAAAAGTAGTGCAAGAAGAAGATAAAGTAATACTTGTAATACATTTAATTGTCATTTGTATAACATTTGAACTCAATATCTTTGGTTTTTAATGGTTATTTTCATAATATTATGAAAGTTAAGGCTGATAAACTTAAGGAAAGAGTAACTGATGTACCTAGCGGCAAAAAAAAAAAAGACTTTTGCAAGGGAGAAAAATGTCATCTGCTGAGGTGAAATATTAAAAAGATGTGGGATTGGACTGATTTATGTTGTGTTTTATTAATATTCAGATGAGTTCTGAAGAGTCTTATATCAGTGTACAGTAGCCAGTAGCTATATGTCTAATGGTTTCATTTGACTGTTCCCTTTTTCCTTCTCATCTGTCTGGAAAACAGACCAATTAATATTAACCAAAGGATGAAACTGAGTCATCATCTTCGGGTTTGAGCAAAGCTTGGAAAGATGGTAATCTCTTTGATGTGAATGATGATTTTGCAGCTTTCCTCCCCTAGCGTGTGTTCACTACTTCCTAGCAGTAATCATATAGGAAAGATGCATGAAAACAGTTCCTTTTTGCAGCATCTTTAATTTAATGCTATGTAATCAGCTTTTGTAATATTTAAATTTCATGTTTATGAAGACAATTAGACTCATGGAAAAATTCACTATTATATTGGATATCTGTAATACACTTGAATCTATGTGTATATCCAGAATTTTAGAAAGGAATTCCTACCTGGGAGCATGCTTTGTTTTTTAGGTAAGTAAATCCCTTGAAAACTTACAATAGGAAGAACTTCCATATGAGACATTTAGCTCATATCTAAATGATAGAAAATTTTTGAGCATTTGGGAGTGGTCCAGTAATAAGTGTCATATGTTACTTCTGCAGTTCATCTGCATGTTTATTAGCGATCTCCAAATAAAATACTATCTAGAAATAAAAAATAAAAATAAATAGTAAAATTAAAAGCTATCTAGAAAAAGGGACTATTTTCATTACTGATGTGTGTAGTCTTATCTTTAAAACTGAAATGCAAACTGTATAAAGCAATGACTGAACTTGTTGGCTAAAATTCTCCGTTGCGTGTCTGAAGATTACAAAAATTCTAGCTGAACCCACTGGAAGGAGGTGCCCAAATGGCTGTATTTTTGCTTGTAGTGTCACTTTTTATGTGGAGTTAAACTTTTCAAAAGCTAGCATTTGGTTGATTTGTTAAGCTCTAACTTTGCATCTTTCCTACTTAACTCATTTCATGGCTTCAAGAGTAATAATATGGATAAAATCCTTTGCAGATTTCATGAGATTGCCATGTTAGTATTTCCTTTTGCTGCACAACATCTCTTATGCCCTATGCTTAACAGTAGGGAGGGTGTTGTGTTTAATCTCTTTCTCCTGCCGCCAATTAATCAAGCTTTGATAATGCTGAGAGTTCTCTTTGAATCTTGCCTCCTTTACAGTATCTTTCAGTTGTTTGTATTATTGACAGGTAATTTTCTCCAGTACATTTAGCTAACGTAAGTGCTAATTATGGTAACATAAATTGTACTAGAGTCCTGCAGGGAAGAAAAAAGAAAAGGCTTGTGATAAGATCTCCACAGGAATGTGATGTATGTTTCAGGAATGCTTTTCTCCAGTATCACTTGAGTCTCTCCACTATCAGACTTGATTTTGTTTTGATCCTTAAAATAAATATCCCACTTCCAACCTTACCCCCATTCCAACCTCCCCATTCACTAGTATTATGGCTTTTTTGGGGGGGAGAGAGTGCCTGTTCTTATTTTCATAGCCATTATGCCTTATGCTTGGAAATCTCTTTGATCCTACCATCAAAACAGCTTTTTTTGAGGCAGTAGCCCTTCTCTCTTTTCATCTGTTTCATAACAGAAGTATATGAACCAAGATAATTAGATTTTAAATAAAAATTGTCATTTACAAATACCTCATTATTCTTTTTTCAGTTTTGAAATTCTGATGACAAAAAGAAAAAGAAAAAAAAAAAGAAAAATGATGTTAGAAACGAAGAAAAAACAAAACAAAAAAAAGCAAATAACCAAACAAAATAACAAGTGACAAAATTATTTCTGCTGAAAGAACTTTAAAAACTGAAGGCAATTCAAATGAAAAAGATAGATTATTTGTATTACTGAAGCAGGTCTTTTTCTGTCTGCAAAACATTTATGAACACAGTTGGATTTTGAGAGTAGTCTTTATTTATTGAAATTAGTCCTTTGTATACTCATTATTTACGGAAGTGACTTTTGCTCAATTTTTGGAATTTCTAGGATTTTTTTTTTCTTTCTTAACCTGAAGAACTGGAGAGATTTCCTTTTTACCAGTTGAATCAATTCTATTTTTTCAGTTTTTCCATTAAAATTCAGTACCTTTGACTTCTGAGCTACGTTCTGGTTCCTTCCTGGACATTCTGCCACCTTTTTAGGTTGTGTTCTGTG
Organism: Perdix hodgsoniae; assembly: GCA_035772895.1. Lineage (NCBI taxonomy): Eukaryota > Metazoa > Chordata > Aves > Galliformes > Phasianidae > Perdix > Perdix hodgsoniae. The sequence continues at coordinate 5,795,869 of JAPSGF010000039.1, forward strand.
ATCTCTCTTGGGTGATTATTCGATTCTCTTTTTTTCTTCTACTGGGCTCTTATTAGTAGACTGTATTCTCTTATAGGACTGTTCTTACTTACTAAAAGGACATATTCCTCCTTGTTGACTTCTCCTGTTAGGGTATGTGCTGCTATACTGAGGAGTGTGTTTGCTTAGAGCCTTTGCTCTAATAAGGTATTTGACAGCAAGATACTGAATGTAGTCTTCTTGGTATGGATGAGGGGGAATGATTTAAATTACAGAAGATTTAGATTAGATGTCAGGGTGGAGTGGTGAGAGAGTGATAAGGTGCTGGAACAGGCTGCCCAGGGAGACTGTGGATGCCCCATCCCTGGAGGTGTTCAAGCCCAGATTGGATGGGGCCTGAGCATCCTGATATTGTACTTGATCTAGCAATTGGCAACCTGCTTGTTGCAGGGAGGTTGGAGCTTAATGGTCTTTGATGTCCCTTCCAACCCAAGCCATTCTGTGATTCTATTATTCTATTCTGTGTTAAGAGACAAAGCAACATGTAAAGTTACCGTCTCTTTTGGAAGCTTTCCTTACAGAAATTTATGCTGTGTGTGTATTCCTTAGGCAATTTATCACTGTGGAAAGAAGAGCTCAGAGGCAACATTGTGTCTTACAAATCAGCAGTCTGAACTTCTGAATTTCATAGAAATTACTTTGTGAGGGATCGTGGCCACTGTCAACAGACTTTTCACAGTCTGGCCTACTAAATTTCCTCCAAACCTAATGCTCAGTAAATAGACTAAGATACAACTCTGCACATGGATAGCTGCATGTGATGAAGCCAAAGCTGGAATAAAACTTCCATCTGTCTTCTCTAAAAGACTCTTTAGAAAAGAAAAATAAAGATCTAGTAGTATAAGCTGATTTTGCTCTCTTATTAAGAACTGGATCACTTATTCAGAATTTCCAGATGTTTTTGTTCTGGCAGTGCTTCAACTGCGCTCAGCTACCAGAATTCCTTGGGTTTCTTCTTGAAAGACTTCTGTCTCGAAAATAATGTTTTCCATGCTAATAGCCTGGAAGATGGTCAAAGATTTTCCTAGCAGTGCTAGTAAAAGAATGCAGAGTGTTTAAAAGTCCATCTGAGACTATTTGCTGCTTTGACATTATCCCATGAATGGACTTCCTTTATCCAAATGGGAAGTCAACTTAAAAAAACTTTGGAGGGTAGTGTCTTCTTTGATTAGAATATTGCGACCTTTTTACTGTTTTTGAATGAACATACTAAGCTTTCATTATTCTCAGTGGGAGGGATTCATTTCTGCAAAAAGGAATGTTGACTTCCAACAGTCTTCTAAACATCTTTTTGGCTCATGTTCTAGAAGATTGTCTACTGTAAGTTATTTGTTGGTTTGTTTTTTGTTCACGTGTTTTTTAGACTGTTTATCATTAAAAGTAGTTGACTGAGAAGGTGGGAGAACGAAAAAAGCTATGAGCTATTAACCTAACCATTTAATATTCTCCCAGAAATCCAGTTATTCATGATAACGTGAGAGAAAGGACAGGAGCCCAAGTCACAGGACTTGGAAAAGTCAACATTCACAGCTGTATTTCCATTATGTCTGCCATTTTCTCTGCTGATGTGAATTTTAGTTAAGTTTGATTTGCATATTTTCCCAGAGGTTATTTGTATGTTGAATATAGGATGGTTGAAGTGAAATGTAGTATTTTTATTTAGGTCTTTAAAATCCCTTCGGTTTTGTCTGTACTTCTTTATTTTTAATGATTTTTTTTTTCTTCTTCAGGAAAATATAGGCACTTATTTCAGGGCTTTTTCATTTGCTGTTGATGGTTTTTTCTTTGTTTCATTTAGTATATTCTATTTAGTGGGGAAAAGTGGTGTATTAGTACAGATATTTATAAGATTACTTATATATCTTTGTGTGCTGTTGTTTTTTTCCTTTGTTTTGGCCAAAGGATGTTATACATGGCCTTATTATACTAGTACTCTTGGGTATAAGATCTGCTTTTATTTGTAGGATGGCAAAAAGGAGGGATAAGTGATTTTTTTTTTTTATTTTTTTTGAAGGGACCTCTGCCTTTTGTACATCCCACATCTTTTCCTTCATTTCTGCTTTTTACCATTCCAACTTTATCCCCTCATTGTCAAGCTGAAGAAGAAATGGGTTGACTAATCTTAAAGGTAAACTGCTGTCACAAATCCTTCAGGTTTTTTAATTCCACGCAGTACAAATGGTATTGCTTTTTTTTTTTCCCTCTTACATCCCTGAAGGCAAAGGGCATATAGTAAATAAAGTTAATTTCCTTCCATCTCTCCCTTTTTCTTTTGTATTTGCAAGTAAGTTAAGGAAAAAAAATAATTGTTCAAATCAAAGATATAATAAATAAAACTTAAATTTCTGTAGTCTGACTTTTTTTGTTTTAGTTTATTGTCCTTTACTGTTAAGACAAGTCTAGCACTATCAAAATTCACAAAATTTCTGAAAAACATTTTCAAGCTGTCAGTATACCTTAGGAAGTATGTGCATGGAGTATTACATTACATACAAACGAAAGGACGGTGCATGGAGTATTACATTACATACAAACGGAAGGACTGGAGGTAATGGCCTCAAGTTGTGCTGAGGTGATTCAGATTGAACATTAGGGAAAATTTTTTCTCCAGAAGAGTGATCATGTGCTTGAATGGGCTGCCCGATGAGGTGGTTGAGTCACCGTCCCTGGAGGTGTTCAAGAAACATTTAGATGTATTAAGGGGCATTTTTTAATGGGGACCTATTGGTGGTAGGTGGATGGTTGGATTGGATGATCTCGGAAGTCTTTTCCAACCCTTGTGATTCTATAATTCTGTGATTCATTCTCTTCATTTGGACATATTTAATGGCCAGATAATCATTTATGTGATGAATCTGTGAAATGAATTGTGAAATATGGTGTAGTAATACTATTTTTTCAAGGAGTCTTTTATCCCCTTACACTAACACATTGTTATAGTAGAATATTTTAAAACTCCTTTCAGGTATTACAATAAAAGTCCTGAGAGATTACTTGACCTGGCTTTTATTTCTTCTTGGAAATTTCCTTTCATTGATACCTTAGAATGAAGAGTAATGCATTTTTCTAATGCCAGTGAAGTTAAAGGAAGAACTGTTAAAACTTTCTCTATTGAGAGGTAGCTTTTCCTCTTTCATTGAACCCTGCTTAGTAGAGGAGAACCAAATTTCTTGCTTTTTAAGATTAAAAAACAAGCAAGTTTTTTTTTTTTTTGTACCAATAATGTATCTTACTAAAAAGTGTTTTAATTTCGAAATTGCCTTGGAATATTTAGATATATTTGAAATAGTAATACATAGAGTTCTTATTTTCATTTCCTTATCTTACAGATAAAGGATTTTCTGCTGAATTCTTTTTTCCTTTTGAAGCTCATGTGTATTTGTAGAATGCTAAATTAATCTACACTTTTTAATTAAAAATTTTGTCATCTGCAATTAAAAAAACTAAGTTCTATACTGTGACGTTGCTTGGCTATGATATTTGCATATTTCACTTTGTTGTGTCTCCTACTTTTATTGACTCATTGCTGCTTATCCCACTAGTATGCCAAATGCTTTGGGCAAGGACTCTGTTAAATGTAAACTCTGCACATCTTAAGTCTTTGGATTTTAAACATTTAAGGTAAACATGAAATAGAGAATCTGGTAACAAATGTGACTACTGTTTAACACATTTTATGTCCTCCAGTTCTTTAAGATATTTTCTTAATTCAGGAAATATTATTTGCAGATAGAAAATGTTTTTTAAATGATCAAATCAACTAACCATAATATTTTAATATTTACTGTTCTGCAGATAAAGGAAGCACCCTGAAAAAAAAAAAAAAAACAACTGCAATTATTTTCATTTGACTTAGATGTAATGATTCTCCATGATACCTTCCTCTCTTTAATTATTCCATACACAAAATTGGCTGTAATACAGTTTCTTAATGAGAGGACACAGTTTCTTCTGACTAGGTACAATTACTGTTTATTAGCACTTCATCAATTTCAGTTTTTCACAGAATAAAAGCAGAAGCACATGTTTTCAAATTAAAGAATTTAGCAATTTTTAAACAATCTGGAAAAATATTCAACTAAAGTTTTGATGTTGTACTATAGGACCTTCTTTGTTTCTTTGCTAACAAGCAGAGTTCAGATAGTTATACCATCAAAAAAAAACCCAAAATGCAACAACAACAGCAACAAGCCACCCTCCCTTCTCTCCCTCTTGCCAAATGCAGTTTATGTTGGTAAATGGTCTTGGTCACTGTATTAATAAAAGATGATTCTAAAATATGAATATATGGAGACTGAAACTTATTCTACAGCTTTTCATTTTCCCTTTCCTTATTCTTCCCACTTATGTGTGAATTTATTCATTGATGGGGTTTTCTTTCTTTTCTTTGGTTTCAGATGCGAGTGTCTCTCTGGATTATGTGGTTTCCCCATGTGCGAGGCAGGCTCCGTTCCTCAAATAGTCTCGCGTGGAGATGGAACACCTGGCAAGTGCTGTGATGTCTTTGAATGTGTCAATGGTACGTGAAGTTTTCTCTTGTACCTGTAGAGGAGGATTTTGTGTCTGTGGAAGAATCTGGATATATGTTATTCATACTATATTGTCAAGATTTGAGAGACATTATTTTCTTTGAGTTCATTCAGTAAGAAGTAACTGGAAGTTTAATTGAAGGTATATAGTGGGAAAATGGCATTTGTAAGGAGTTAGAATTTTAGTGAAAAGCTGTCTCGCTGTGTGTTTTCCAGATGCTTTTTTGCCAGTTACCAGCACTAGAGTCCTTTTAAAAGTGTTTGTTTGTTTGTTTGTTTTTTGCTAAGCATTGAATTAGCTTCTTTCACTGCTGTAAGGAAGAAACCGATTCTCTCTCTTTCTTTTTTTTTTTACCTTCCAGATGGAAATATTTAGAAAAAAATTATTTTAAAAACTTCATATAAAAAATATGGAAGTATAAACTTAATTTGTATGTGTCAAATAAAATCTTTACCCTTTTCTTAATTTGAAAGGAAAGGGAGGTGGAATGTTGCTTAAGAGTCTGAAAGTTGAACACTAATATATGGTTCTGGCTTTCAGAAGGATCTTGAAATAGTAGTAAGTACAGAATAGGTGCCTTAGATATCAATGACAGATGGAGAAAATATATTACAATGATAGGCTTAGATCAATTTCTTCATTAAAAAAAATGCCGTGAGCATAACGAGAGCCAAATCAGTGAATGCTAGCACACGCTGTTCTCAGTGGTGAGGGTGGCTGACTGTTGGCACAAACTGTTAGGAAGATGCTGAATTCCTTATTTTCTTGCTTCCCAACTATGATTAATTGCATTTGATAAAAGCATGCCCTTCAAAATGACAAGTTAATGGGATTATAGATGGTAAGTGGGCTAATTATGAACTAGTTCAATTAATTCTTGGATTTGAAAACCTCTGAAATCAAGCAGGAGAGGGTTGTAACAAGGTCACGCACACAGTGACATGCATACAGTTTTCCTGTTGTTATAGTATCTATTAATGATATAATTAGGAGAATAGAAATCTGTCAGGATCATCAGTACTGATCCTGTGAATTACCTCGACGTGAAGGAATAACTTCACCTAGTTTGCAAATTAAAAAAGAAAACAGTTACTGTATGGACTGTGGTGTAACTACATCATGTTATTAGATGACCCTAATGATATACAGTGTTAAAGCACACCAGCCTTCTGTACTTCATATGTGTGGATGGGATAGGGTGGTGGAGAGAGGGGAGGATGTCTGGAAAAGGTAGGAAAGAGTTGTTTGTCCCCAAGCAGAACTGACTGGTGTTGAGGGGTGGAATAAGGGCAGCAAAATACAAGTAACATAGACTCTGTTAGCGTCATCTGCTTCTGACGTTGTGGGCCAAAATCGTAACATAGGAGGCATTACTTCCAGAGCAGCCCTGGTATGTTGGTGTGCCTTCATGTTCCTCATCCTATGTAATCTCCTGTTTCTTATAGTCTGACACATAATCATGTAAATATTATTTTTAACCAAAACAATATTATTCCTGCTTGGAAACAGTTCTGATGTTTCAATTTAATGAAACTAGATTTTATTAAGTTACATTGTTACATCTACAGTCTTTGGCTGTTCAGCATTTAGAAAGCGTTTTGAACAACTTTCTTGTTGATGATGTGCACAAAATATGCTTCAGAAAGATGCTGCGTATATTTTTTTCTGAGATTTTAATTGACATCAATATAAGCAGAGAACAGGAGATTTTACATAAAGATTTGACTGGACACATCTTTTCTACTTTTTAAAACACTGCTGTGGTTAAAATAATTTACCATTACAGTTAATGAACAGGTATTCAAACCTTTCCTTCTAGATGGTACTAGATAGCATGTTATAATTTGGGGAGAAAATTGAGCAAGAGATTCCTTCACATTTTACTGAAGTGAATTTGAGGTTTCTCCAAATCCGCTTAACTTTTATTACTCATTTATTTTTGTCTGCTAACAGTGATGCACTGCCTTCTCTCATGGGAGAGGCTGTAAGGAAAAAAATGATTCAGCATTCAATTACAAGCATCAACAAATGAATCTAAATAGATTGAAGGCTACATCTGCAGCAAGAGTGGAAGTGTTTGGAAACAAGAGAGCATCCAAAATGCCTGTTCTCTAATTAAGTATTGACGCATGGCTCTCTTGAATGTAGGTTGTGCTGTAGCACGTACTGTCTGGGAGCTATGCCTTTAGAAATTCGAGAGCAAATTGCTAAGCATCCTGCAGCTGCTTTCTTCTGTCATTCAGGGCTTCCACTTTTGAATAAGCTTCCTTGAATGCAGAAGCTACTTTAAAAGGGTCTCTGATGGCTTTATGAAAGACACTTGGTTGCCTGTGTGAGAGTGGGCCTAGTTACTGTGTCCAAGAGCTCCAAGGTGGATGGGAGCAGGCTGCTTTCTGCCCTAGCCTTCCTTGCCAGGAGTGGCTGTGAAGCCCTGCGGCTCATCCATTGTCCCTGGAGCTGAAGGCCGGTCTTCTGTTGCTCTTCCCCTTGAGTGTGGGAGTACCTAGTGCATGACCCAAAATAACAAGCTGACAGTGATGACAACTGCCACAGGGAAACTGTGACCTCTTCTATATTGCTTTTCCAGGCTTTACTCGTGATAATATGGAAGTGAGCTCCTAAATCATCAAGCTCATTCACTCAATGTGACATATAACCTATGCTTTATGATGGCATCTGTAAATTCTTTCCAAATTTGAGAAGATATCACTGATGTATTCAAGCAGTTTCTCTTTTATTCTGTACCTCCTGGCTTCCTTCACACTTGTGGCTCTATAAAGGAGGTATTGCATTGGAGGAGAGCTTAACTAATCACACTTCTTGTCACCTTTTGATGCAATTACTCCTCACAGGCTTTATTATTCTGTTATTACGCTCACAGTGTGGAAAAGGCTAAAGGTAATGCCATTACTTCTAAAGGGAATTATGAATCACCTTTTTCTAAAGGGTGCATCAATGAGTGCTAAAAGCATTTGACAGGGAGAATATGGTGCCAGCTAGAAACATTTTCACTAAAACAAATAGACAAATCCAAGTGGAACACCCCTTGGGCATCAGTTTGTTGTAGGATCCCATTATTCATTATACTAAGCCTCACAAAATGTATGCGACAGAGGAAAATATTATTTTCCATATACACAAAGAAATAAAGATTTGACCAAGACAGCAGAGTCTGTCCTAGAGCAGAGAACTGAATATAATCCTGATCCTAATTAAATATAACTGCATGTTACTCTCCAGGCATCTAAAAACAAAAGGGCTTTTTGTACTGTAAATTGCCACCTACTTTAAATAAAAACTGCGGAGACTGTCCAACCAATTACTGCAGTATGTTGAGGATGTTTTTGAAACCAAACAGGGACATGTTCTAGATTTGATCTTGACAAGTAGTGGGGATTATATGAGATTGCAAAGATGGAAGTTAACTATGAAGTGGTAGGTTTTGATTTTCCTGGAACAGGAATGAGAGGACAAATAATACCTGAACAAAGAAAGCAACTTCAGTAAGTTGTCAAAGAGCAGGAAGGATCCTATGGAAAATGAAGAATGGGGGAAAAAAAAATGGTATTAATGAAAATTAATACTGTTCTTAAAAAAGTGAGTAGAAAATTTATATTGCTGAAGTGATAGTATGGGCAGAATGGATTAATTTGGATAAGGCATTACTGGAATTTATGAAGAAACAGTACAAAAAATAGGACTGGAGTCAAAATGCAAAGGATTATTATTTTGAAAATATGCACGATCAGTAAGAAAGGGCAAGATGCAAAATATGGCTTGTGAGGAGCAAAAGACAAACTGAAGTAATAAATGGAACATTAATACTAAAGGAAGGTAATCTTCATAGCTTTTTGAAAATAGGCTCAGTAGTTGCAGGGTGCATTTTGTTTTTTTTCAGGTTTACTTGTCTAAATTCAGAGTATTTTAATAGTATTTGAAAATCAGAGTTAATCACCAGCCACAGCAATGTGTGAATTTGGTCTAGTGAATTGAAATGGCAGGTTAGTCTGCCAAGACATGCCAAATATTTTAGATCCTCTGGACTTGGATTATATTCACACAGTCAAATTGGAGAAAACATCTGAAGCAAGGTGTGCCGTTGGCACTTACATTTAAAACAGAAGAAGAGCTGTGAAAAACTGAAGGCCAGTCTGAGACTAAATCTAACTTACTTCATTTATGTATATCTGTTAATAAAAACGAAGATACTTGGTATATTTTTTGGAACTGATTTTATGCCATCTACAAAGTATATTAGATGCTAGATGGTGCAGTTCTACGTGGTTTTAAAAATAATTTTTAGTATTGACTTTCTGAAGCATTAATGGTTTTTACCAAAGTGAATCTTCTTGTTAAGATAATGTCTTCCGACTCTCAGATATTTGCAGATGCTTAAACCAACACTTCGGAGGAAAAGGTTAGCACTTAATATTTTTATTAAAGAGAGGAATAGATGATGAGAGCTATACAGAAGTCCGACTGCTAAGCATTATTATTTAGCTATAATACCAAACCACAACCTTGTGTTAACTGATTTGGATCTTTTTCCTGCACTTTTAAACTTCTCTCATGCATTGGAGGCAGATCACAGATAGGCTTGTGATGAATGGTGAGCTACAGCACTGCTTTCAACAGTGCTGAGATTTTTGCAAGTGCTTGTGTCCTATTGACATGCATAGAACTAAACAGATTACGGAATGTATTTTCTAGTTTGGTAGATTGACAGAGTACTGATATTTAATTGTATTCCTCTGTTACACAGGACATGGTTTGTTTCCAGAACTTGCTTGGTAATTTTATGTACAAAATTTGGCACAACAAGGGGATTTTAGAGTACTGCCACAGCACTTGGTGGCTCCGGCTCCTCCTTTGGCTGTCCAGGTGGATTTCTGTGCTTTAGCTTACTGCATGATGCTAAAAAGATATTTTCTGGAAGGATATATAGATAAAAGGAAGACAGCCTGGAGGAAAGCCAACAATCAGACATTTAGAAGCATAAAGTCATACAGAAAAAATAAAAACTGGAAGGAATGTATGTATTTAAGCCTCAAGAGAGAAGGTGGGGATGGATTCACCAGGGATCAGTCCACTTAGAAGCAAATTTGCAGTTTGGGAAAAAGTAATAGAAAGCATTATATATACCCGGCTACTCTGAAGATGGGAAAAGTAATGAAACTTGGATAACTTACATTTTTGTGTGTGTTCTGTCTAACCTGAATTACTCTTGCTGCGATTTGAACTTAATAACTGTAGCTGAACTGTAGAATTCTATGGTAGTTTGCAGTTTCTCAGTTATTGATGGGCTTAAAGAAAAGGCAAGACTGGGAAGGTGTTAAGCGGAGCTGCTTCTGTTGTAGTTGTTTCTGTTGTAGTATCTTTCTGTGCTCTTTTTCCTCCCTGCATGGTTACTTGAAAATAAGTCTTCCCTTTCTGAAGGCAGTGCCATAAGGTCTTGTCTACTGTGAAAAGAAAAAATAAGAAGGCATCAGTATCAGCCTGTGCAACTGTCTTTCCTCTGAAGAAGTTGCTGGGTTACTGGATTGGAATCTGCTGGTGAGGTAGACCAAGAAAACAGTTGATGGAGATAGGCACTGTGTATAGCTTAAGGCATCTGGATACATAAGTGTTTTCTAGTGGGATAATATAGAGTTCCTCTACTAGAAACCTCACTATATAAATCTAATTTTTTCCATTTGGTTTTAAATGTGAATTTTTCAATGTTGCGGTTTTCTATGGTGGTTGTTACCTCAGTGTCCTGTGGTTCTTAATTTCTTTCACAGTCTCCAGATGCAACAAAATAACAAGAAACAAAATAATGTTTCTTTCCTTCAAATAATTACACAAAAACATGTATAAATAACTATACTGACTCATAAATAATAGTTACAAGTTTGTTTTAGTCCTGGTTGATGTTCCTAGATGCAAGACAATAGGACTTTGCAGAGTGGTCTCACAGATGTGTTAAGAGGGAATACATTGCACAAAATACTAAAGTTTGAAGAGTAAAAAGCCAAATATTTTCTTCCACCTGGCTTGATTTGTTATGTTTGCAGGTAAACAAAAGCATACAATGTGTTGCCTTTTTACATTCTATGACATAATTCAACTGAAGTTTATCCTTTTATTTTCTAAACTCCTTATCAGCTGAGCTTTTGAAAAACAGAAAGTTCTTCTGTATTTTGTTTGTATTGACACAGGGCTGAAGTTGGTCAGCTTCCTTCCCTTTCATTAATACAGGGAATCTACCGAGGTCTCTGTAACAGCAAATTTGTTTTGGAGTAGTCCAGCTTTTAGATATTTATTAGATTTAAAGGTACAAAGTAAAACACCATAGAAAACTGATTTGGTAAAAAAAAAAACAAAAAACAAAACAAAAAAAAAAACAGTGTCTGCAGTTTGAAAATAAAGGTCTTCAGAAACGAGTACTTTCTGTGTCCACATAGTACAAGCATGCATGTGCAGCTTTGACTATAGGACTCTTCACTTGCAGGACTCAGAATAAAAAGGATGGTTCTCACTGAAGCAATCTCTAGAGCAAAATTTATGCCAGAGTTCTCCTTGATTTAACTGTGGAGCAGAAACTTCATTATCAAGTCAGCTGTGCCCTCTTAGTCATGCATAACTTGATATTGTAGCAGAGATCTGATATCTGTCCCATCACAGTCAGTGTAAAGCCAGCGGAAACACTTCATTGTGCTGGGTCATGACTGCTCTGCTCTGGCTCCTTCCATAGTTTGTGGCTAAATGTCTGTGCCCAGACTGGATCTTCTGTCATAGCCTAACTGATAGCTGGCAGATGCTGAAATCAGTCTCACAAATCCATGGCCTGGGTAGCTGTCTCATGCCTACTGTGTCATTTGGTAGTTGGCATCAGAAAAGGGATTTCAGTTTGCGGATACACTTGACTACTTGATGCTGTGCACTTCAGTTTATTGTAACTGTTTTGTCGCATTGGGAAGTTTGGTACTTGAAGAATTTTATATACAGCATTTTCTCTGTTGGTCAAATAATAAACTCATGGTTGCCAGCCTTTCAGAAAAAGTTGTGTTTATTTAATGATAGCTTTATACTTGTTCATTCCATCATGGCTATTATATGTTGGTCAGTAAAGCAATAGAATTAGCACTATTTAAAACAAAAACAAGTGAGAGAACTCTGGATATCTTCCACTATATCCCACTAAAAGAAACGTGTTGGTTCAAATTCCGCAGCAAGATGTTGGATTTTTTATTAGACTTTCACTTTATGAATATCTAAACCTAGAGTTCTTATGTTTGTTCTGGCTTGACTGAGTCATTAGAGTGCACAGATCTAACAACAGTAATCCTTGTCTTATAGCTGGATGCATATGAGTAGCTCAGTAGTTCAGTATGAATACATATACACTACCATAAATCTGATTTGTAAAAAATGTCACACAGTGACATTATATAGCATTTTCATTATACAAATAAAACTGATTGTTTCCTCTCAGGAGTTACAGTTTCTTGCTTACTGTTGTGTGGACATTTTAAAAATGAATGATAATTCATGGAAGATGTTTCTACTTTCCAAACTAGGCAGAAATTGAGATTTCCTTTTGGAAGGAGGGGAGGAGAAAAGTAAAAATAATAATAATAATAATAAAAATAAAATCTAGAAAGCTGCAGTCAAAATAGTGAAGTCAGGAACAAATGGGTTTAAATGCCTTTTAAGTTCTTGGCACTTTTTCCTTTTTTAGAAGGTTTTTAGACTAACAGCTTGAGCTACGTAAACTTGAAATATTTTTCAAGTGTTTGTTTATGTGAATAGCTTTCTAATGAGGTCATAGCTGTTTTCCCGGACACAGTGGTATTTCCTCTTTTTACTTTTTTTTTTCTTTTTTCTTTTTCTTTTTTTTTTTTTTTTTTTAACACTGCTTTCTACATTATGCCTTGAAGGCTGAAGAAGCATGTAAAAATCAAACATTGCTCAGGCTAATTCCAAGTTTCAACTCTAACATTTCACAGTCATATTAAATGACTTGAGACTGGAGCTCAGCGTAAGTGTGAATGGAAGGAACTACTAAGGTCACTGAAACACTTTAGAATTTTGAAAAAACCTACATTAATGTCAAGAACAACCTATACGAAAAGTCTTCAGACTCCAAAATTAAGATTCAGGAAGATTCAGCAAATCCTGGATTTTCATTTAAATAATTTCATCTCCCATGTGAGATTGAGTACTAAGAACAGCAATAAAAACCTTACCTCAAAGCAGGTGTAATTATCACCTTAGAGTGTCTGTTTTATACATGTGAGTAAGTAAACGGACTTCCATGTAGTCTGTAGAAATCAACAACATATGCAATTGCCTGTTTTTTAATTTTGACTTTGTGTCTGAAACAAATTGCTTCCTTTAACTCAGATGTTTTGATTTGGAAAATGATGGATTCATAGCTACTGAACAAATACATCTGCTTAGTAGACACTATTTTACTTCAGGTATCTGTTCTCAAGTGTCTTGGGCTAGTTTCAGAAAAGATCTAGAATCTTAAGTTATTCCATAATGGAAAAGAGAAAGGAGGCTTCAGTGAATAATATAATGATAAAACTGTGAAGTCATGACTTCCTAATGACTAATGTGGTATAGAATGTGGGATGTTATATATATGGTATATATGTGGTATGTGTGGTATGTATTTGTTCTACAGAGTCAAAACACTTCTGTGATTCAGCTGTAGACCACAGTGTGTGCATCCACAGCTGGCTGAACTGAACATTTCCTTCAAGTCATTTCCCAAACATTTCGGAATTTTTAGAGGCTTTTAGTTTCCCCATCAGTTTGGATTGAATCATAAGTTAGGGCTCTGCTGTACAAGGAATAGTCAAAACAGACTTGCTATTTTTTAAAAATAGTGACCAGATAATGGTCTTTACATTGGTGACTATTTTATGTGGGGAGTACAGCAGTGAGCAGGGCTCCAGTTTGATTGAACTAGGAAGTGTTTGGAATTCATATCATGCAGTCCTGGAATACATATATCTTTTTCTTATGAACTAAAAACAACAAGAAGAAAACAACAACAGAAAGCCCATTATGTACTGGACAGCTCTAAGGCAAATTTATTCACCTGTGTATGAGAATCCCATAGAAAGAGATTGCTCTTAAAAAAACATCAGAACTCAATTTATAAAATACAAAAAAAAAAAAAGGAATTGCTTCATTTGCTGAAATTTGAAATAGCTTCTAGCCCATCCAGAGTGAAAAAGAACTAGCACCAATAGAGAAAATTACTTTCCTTCACTATTTTAATTTTTAATAAATTAGAATTTGAATTGTTAATAACTAGCTGCTCTAAAAATAAATCTGGATTGCATTTCTTCCATTGTTTAAACAGACAATAACATACACTGTGTAGTTAAAAGAAAATATAGTTTCGTTTTTTTTTTTAATGAAGGAAAAGTTAGTGGTTTCCTTCTATCTGGTTTTGTCAGTAGAAAAATGAGTTTAACTCTTTACCATTTAATAATATCTGTAAAAATCCTGACTCATTTTTTTCATCTTCTTTCAGAAGTGAAGCCAACTTGCATATTTAACAGCATGGAATATTATGATGGAGACATGTTTCGAATGGATGCTTGTCGCTTCTGTCGGTGTCAAGGTGGTGTCTCTATTTGCTTCTCTGCCCAGTGTGGTGAGCTACACTGTGACAGGTATTATGTGCCAGAGGGAGAGTGCTGCCCAGTATGTGAAGGTATGGTACCTTTTAAATCCATTTTTGTCTCCTTCTCCTTTTTTTATTCTGTCCTTTCACTGAAAATGAGTGAAGAAGTGTTCCATGTTGACAAACTTTAGAACAACAACTCCTTCTTAATTTGGTTTTTCTTTTACGTTTCTTGATACGAACTTAGACATGGTCACGTGTGCTGTACCTTTTGGGTGCCTTCTTACCAAATGTCATATGAAAGCCGTTCCCAATTTCTGCAACAGAAATTACTCATTTAGCTAATAATTTAGCCATCACTATGCCCCAAAACAGCAGCAGTGTGTCTCTGACTGGATCTATGGCTTTGCAGCCTGCTTTTTCCACTTGTTGCTCTTCTGTTCAGCTGAGCAGTGTTTACAATTATAGCAAAGAACCAGGGCAGTAATCTGGCTTCAGTGTTTTTCTGTTCCACCCTTACCCTGTTGACAGCCTGCTCGTCTGCTTGTTAGGCCTGCAGTCCTCCTAAAAAAAATCCTGTGGGAAATTTCACATTGACCCTCTTGCTTATACTGGAAAATATTTGACACATCGTCTGCCAGAATACAAACAGAATTCCAGGGGAGGAAGATGAGGGCTGGTGCCGTACACTTGGATCTTGCCCTACTGCGGGTCAGGGTATGGCCACAACATAGAAAAAGGCCTGCGATGTACTCGTGGTCTGTGTGGTTAAAAGTAAACTTAGCAATGACATCTCAATTAGCAAAATACATTGGAAATCTCCAGTCTCCCAAGTCAAATTTCTCACTTATGTATGGTTAGTTTTGTTTAAATGTTTCCAGTTTTCCTATAGAATCTGTGAAGCTGGTAAAAAAAAAATAAAATAAAATAAAATAATAGGGCACTGAGTTTATGAACGTTCAGTATAAGCTGACTTAATGTTTTCAACAGTAAATCTAAATATTGAAATATCTTACGTTGTTGCATATATTATTGCATCTCCGTATGCCACAGCATGATTCTTTCTGTTTGATAGTGTCTTCATGTAACTCTTTTTAAATAATACAGAATCATGACATTGAAGCTATTCATACATTATATTTAGGCATAAAAGGAAATGTAATATTTCTTGTTCTGTTGCAATTGCTTTTATTTCAGACCCAGTTTACCCTGTAAATAATCCTGCTGGCTGTTATGCCAATGGCCAGATCCAAGCTCATGGAGACCGCTGGAGAGAGGATGACTGTACTTTCTGCCAATGTATCAATGGAGATCCTCACTGTGTTGCTACAGCCTGTGGGCAGAGCTGTTTGAATCCAGTCAAAGTACCAGGAGAGTGCTGCCCAGTATGTGAAGGTGAGATTTGCATTTCTTTTGTTATACTTCTTACTATCGTGGCTACTTCTGACATGATAATTCCTAATTTACTTTATAATTTTGGAGGATTGAAGTAGCTCTCACAGCATTTCCTGTGACTTTAACAAATTAGTTGGGGAATTAATTAGTTGGGAATAAAAATAGATAATATTTAAATTCTAAATTACAGCATGGTTTAACTGCAAATGAATGTGGCCATACTCAATAGTCTTTTGGTCTAATGTAATTATTTAAGATTAGCGTTATTAACTAATTCGACTCCTTGCTTTTATTAAAGCTTATTAATAAATATAGGAGGAATTAGAGAATCAAAATGTTCGTCTACAGCTATTACTAATAATTGAATTATTCCTAATTTCTTTTTCATTGCTATCATTTAGTTACAATTCAAAATCTTTGCACTATATAACTTGAGAATGGACATAACTATAGCATGAAAAAACCATCATTTTTTTCAGTAAAACTTACATGGGATGATTATTAGGTAGGAGATGCATCTTGATTTTTAGAGTTTAAAATGTGATTACATTTTGTGGAAATGTACACAGTTTGAAAAACAAACTGAGATTTTGCCTTAGCTAAATGGAACAGATTGCCTTGTGAGTTGTGGATGACCCCTCTCTGGAGGCATTCAAGACCAGGCTGGATGGGGCTCAAGAGGAGGTGTCCCTGCCTATAGCAGGGGGATTGGAACTGGATGATTTTAAAGGTAGTTTTTTTGGTAGTAGTTGCTCATCATGAAAAATACCAGATCACTCAGTTTCTAAATCATAATTCTAGACCTGTCTTGAGAACTGTATTCACAGTATTTGCAGGGGTACGTGCTTAGTGAGCTGCCACTTATTTTTCCTTTTCCATCTTGATGGAATGAAATGAATTCTGAAATGAATTTTGCATAACAGCTTGTCACCCTTCTTGGGTTGCAGTATCTGTCCAAGGTCACTGGGTAGTTGCTGCTTAGGAGAAATCTGTGGAGCATAGACTTTTCTTGTTGGTGCTTTTTCATGTCAAAATTCACATCACGGGATATGAAGAAGGTGTCTGATAATGTATAAAGTCTGCCCATAAGTGATGAAAATTACTACTTTCACACTGAATTAATTTTATGATGAAGCAAGTTAGCAAGTTTTAATCCCCAGTGATTCTCTCATGATGGGTATCACAGAGTATGTGCTGTCACACTTAATGTGTATGTGAGTGAGCTAGGAAGGGTAGCATAGACAGGTAGATTTATCTTAGTATTTTTGTATGTGGTGGTTTTCTCCAATGGGAGTGGACAAAATGTCAGTGTGATACAAGTGGTGTCAAAAAAAAAAAAATGGTAGGAAGCTGTCACTGGTAATGGCAGCAGTGGCAGCAACAGTCTCTGTGTGTTGAGAAGAGAATGAGGCTCCTGAGGGACTGGTAAAAAGTGGGCTGAGCTGACTGAGCACGTGGGCAATTCAGATGGCAGGAGACCACGTGGAACTGACCTGGGAATTTGAATGTCATTTAGACATGGAATTCCCAACAGCTTGAAATGTGTAACTTTCTGAATGCGTGTAAGGAGTTGTTACTGGACTTGCAGAGAGGGTAATAATTCAACTGCCTCCAGGCCCTCCCAGATTCTCATTGTCCTGTGGGTGCAGGAGGAGTTGGTCAGGTAAAGGGATCCAGATCATTTTCACTGGAGCTGCCAAGAGGAAGAGCAGAAGTATGGGATAGGCATATGGAGGGGAGAAGTATAGCACTGCAATACCGCAGGCTCTGCATACACTGCTTTAGTCTTCGAATCCGTGGACAACCTTTCTTGAGTTGCACCGTAGTTAGCATCTCCTAGCATCCATGTTCAGTTCTGTTTGATGTTTTCACTAGCATACCTGCAAACTCAGTGGAAACTGAATTAATTTAATTTCCAGACAACACAACTGGAAAGGGCCATCAGTATCTCGGAGAGCAGAGCATTAATTTGTTTGCTTTAAAGCAGAAACTGGAAAAAAGATGACTGAATTCAACAACAGAAAATCTACTGGACTATGTTTGGAGGAGGTTCTTCAAAAGTCCTGACTCAGGGTAATTGTTACATAGCCATTTTCCGGGAGAAGTCTGGTGATGAATGAACAGAAATTCAAGATAGATTAGCAGAGCCTTGAGAAGGCAAGTGCCATACTGAAATTAAGGTTACAAGTACAGTTTGCAAGATGCCAACTCTTGGTCTCTTTGCTATGGGTAAGTCCCTAGCTGACGTACTAAGCCCTCAGTCCTTTCCTGTACATTATTCCTCCAAAAACTGTGTGGACAAGCCGACAAGAGTCTGAACAGGAGTTCTGAGCATAGTTTGCGTTCTGAAAAGCACATCATAGGAGGACAGATTGCATAAATTGGGTTGGTTTACTTTAAAGGAAATTATGACCGGAATGAGAAGATAGCAGCCTTCAAGTGCCTGAAAGGTTGGTGCAAAGTAAAGGCAAGCAACATATTCAGCAATATCTTCTGAAAATAATTAATTTGAGTTGTAAAAGGGAAGATATGTATTAGAAAAAGGTAGATAGTTGTTGAAGGGAAAAAAAAATTCCTCCTGTGGAATGTTTTGACTGAGATTGTCATTTTACTTCATTTAGGGAACCACATTGTTTGTATTTTCAGCCTCAGTGAGAGGAGATGCTCTCAGGAAATTGCATACATAACTGAAAGTAGTTATAATAGCTGATATGCAGCTTTCAATGTTTATGCAGGTGATAACAGTTACTTAACAATATACAGTTGTTTTTTTCTTAAAGTAAGCATAAAAGTGATCAAAGGCATTTGGAAAGACCTCTGGTTACACTATGCCCACCCATCACTTCTTGCCAGTTTTCCAGTATAGCAGTGCACATGGACTGTACTTGTGCAAGATGTGCATAGATAAAAGCCTGGAACGAAAGCAGGAGGTGGCTACTTTGAGGTAAGAGTGTCTGAGCAGGAGTGAGAAAAAAGCAAGGGCAGTTGATACGACATGAAGATAGAGAGACAGTGCAGCGTGGGGAACAAGACAGGGCAATATCAAACACCCAAACCAGATGATAAGAAGCTGCAAAGCTGGTGTAAGATTGCTTTAAAGATGAAGCTCAGTGCCTTGCTAAAATACTTTGAACAGTTTTGTTCTCCCTCTGGAAAAGGTTGCTTTCTCCCCTTGCAGAAAAAAAGATGGTTCCAGACAAAGCCCATATGTCTTCTGTATCATTTCTTCCTTCATCAGCAAGCCCTTATTCTTGAGCTCTTCAGTCTACATTGGTTTTCAAGGCAGCCACCTCCTTTCACCAGTCAGAGTTGGGAAAAGCAGGTTCTGTGGATCGAACACAAAGAATTAGTTTTAAGCTTCTGATGGATGCTCCTATAGAACTTCTGTAGCTGCTGTAATGATATTGGTGCTTAGGGATTTGCTTTTGTTTGTTTAATCTATTATCTACTTAGTCTGTTTTTTCTTTCTTTGTTTTCTAGACTGTCTTCATAAAGAGCCAAGGTTTAGGTAATCACACTAGCCCTCTGTGCTTTCCTCACAGTTTTAGAGCCAGTGGTCACTTACAGTGCACAGAAATCTCGAAGATAACACATTCCTACATATTAATGAAAGCAGACAGGTAGTTAGAAGGGACAGAGTGCAAAGTTTTGGGATGAACTCATACTTTGTTACTTCCAGGGTTCTTCATGGAGGCTGGTTTGGGTGCCTCTCTTATTGTAGGAAATGGCTCCATAGGGAATCAGGTTTTTGTTAGTTCTGCTTTTCCTGGAGCTGTTTGCTTCACTTTTGGATTAACATTTGTTTTATTTCCTAAATGTTTAAGCAGCAATTCCATTTTTAATGAAGTTTTTTTTTTTAAATTGGATACTACTGGAGCTTCAAATAGCTATTAATGTCAATATGTAATAGCATGTGAGTAACACCAAACAAGCTACACTGACATAAATAACCATGCCTTCCTCAGGCCATCTGCAGACAGCCATCTGCAAATAGGAGTAATAGTTGTGTTCACAGGAAGTAAATATTGAGTAGAGTATTAGGAAAATGCTTGGAAGATAATAAACATGAGTGCTGAGAATTTGGCATTGATACCAAAAATGTCTCCTAAGAACGTTGAAGGCTTCCTACATTCCCTTGTTTCTCCCACAGGCTCAGGCTACAGATAGGGAAAACTTGCAGCCAAGTCAGTTGATGTACAGTAGTTGGCTGTTACCCAGTGAGTCGTTCTGCGTGAGAGCTCTCAGGTAAAGGTGGAAGGGTTCCAGCATAAGCTATGAATGAGAAATTAAGTGTTAGACAAAGTCCCCTCAGAGGACTTTCATGAATAAGGAGTGCATTACTTCGCTGTCATAATGGCTGACACTCTATCTTTGCAAAAAGAAATTAACATTTTCATCAGTAAAGGGCTCCAAACTGTAGCTGAGAGGTAATTCAGTTCAGTTCCTTTAGTGTGTCCAACACATCGTTAAGTAAAAAAAGGCACCATAGTCCCATGAAAAGAAATTTGATTCATTCACGATGAAGTCAGTAGTAGAGAACAGTGTTCACTGGCATAGGATTTGCACCCAGACATCTACTTAGAGTATGAAGTGCAAGTTATTGTTCAATGTCAGCACTGTAGGTCTGGATGGGTCTTTTCATCAAAGTCAATTAAGAGATTCAAATGCAGTGCTGTAGAGAATTGAGCTTACTTTTGCCAGATCATGATTTCATACAGCTTTTTTAGGCAAGACAAGACAGTAGAGATTGTTTAAGCATGCAGCCCAGGGTGCCCTGAGACATTCTGCCAATAAAAGTCTTTGCATTTAAGAAAGTCAGGCATGCTAGACAGATATAAAATAATCTTTTCCTTGTTTTCAGTGAGAAAGTTCATTAGAAGATGGCTATTGAAAGGATAAATAATCTGGGGAACCTAGTGAATACGTGTATGTATCTCAATGCAGCTGAGGATTTTTTGCATTTAAAGAACCGTATGGATCATCTAATTAATTCTTTTCAGTGCCTACAGCTTTCATTTGGCCCAGATACACACTAATTTAGTGTGTTGGTAACACCACCTCATAATGATAACTGATTGGCCTTATCTAGTTGGACATTTCTTTATAAATAAGTTTGATCGATTCTGCTTAAATAGATGTGTTATTTCTCCGTGTCATTTCACTTCGAGTTGTCAAAAAAACAAACCTCATAAGTATTAACATCTATTTGAAGGGAGTCCATACCTAAAAACTGGAAAGATTGATTGCACCAGATAAAAGCTTAGAAGTTAACATCTTGGGAATAGAAAGTTTGTGAGTATATTGGTTGCATCACTGCAAAAAAGACCCCCTCACACACATGCAGTATTGCTTCACAGGAGGCTTGTTCAAAGGTACAATAAAATGTCTTAGATTATAATAGTTGCTTTTGAAAAAAACAAATTGGATCTAAGTACTTTCAGGTTAAAAATAACATTTGAAATTAACAGTCTTTCTGCCACAGTGAGCCATGTGTTTGGAAGTATTAATGAATATATTAATGAATATATTTTCCGTTACTTCTCTGTGATACTAAAATAGATTTGCATCATAAATCTTTGCATACATTTTACATTATGTAATAGTTAAACGTTGATCGTTAACACAGACAGCTGAACACTGGGGGGGAAAAATCCTGCGAGTCATTAGGGATTTCAAGGCCAGGAAGGAATTTCTCTTGCTCAGGACTTGGGGCTGATATTTTTCATGTAATGGACTGGAGGGGCGGGGAAGCCTGGAATGCTAACTATGAGGATGGAAAACATTTAGTCACTCTTGGAATGATATGAATGTTTTTACAGGAAGCTTAAGTAAACACACATGCTGCTGCTTAGTAGGCTGCAGTTAACTTTTTTGGACTGAGGACAGAATTCAAACAAGTATATAAACTCCAACGAAAGGCTGTTGAGCAGCACACCCTGCAGGACCAGTTTACAGGCAGTTACCGGGTAAAACATTTGGTACAGAGCTAGACTGCTGCTCGCTCACACTTTTTCTTAACTTTTATAGTAAATGCTTGAATGCATTGAGTCTTTATTTCTGTAAGTCTGTTGGTGTTGGCAAGGTAGGATCGGAGCATCTTAATCCTAATATACAGCTTGCGGTCTAAAATGCTACAGAAGAGGGAGCTGTTTCATTTTCCCCAAACACAGGCAGGCTTTTTTTTTTTTACTGCCATTGGAAGTCTTTGTTCATGTGTAGAACATGATTTTGACTCATTTTTCCTCCCTTCCCTAGAATACATTTCATTTTCACACACACTATGAGATGCTGCGATTCCTAGAATCCTGTTCTGTTACACTACATTGGTTCTTTCTCCCAGTGTCTCAGGACCCATCACTGCTGAATCTAAATGCAGTGCTATTTTATGTGAGTTGCTTCTCTGGAGATAAAATCATTGTGAATTAAATGCATGCACCTCAGAGAGTTATATTTTGATTTTGTGGCTGTGTACAATGAAACTTTCATATAAAATTTCTTACTGTTGCCCCTCCTAATTAAAAAAGTAAAAATTTTCATAATTATTAATTGTGAATATTTAAATAAAAATAATGATGAATTATGAGTTAATTATTGTTAAAGGTACTGCTAATATCAGTGGTTAGAATTTACATGTGGAATTTGGGGGGATTTTTTTTTTTTTCCATTTATACTAAAAACAACTCCCTGTGGTAAATACTTTTGGTCCAATGGGGAGGAAAAAAAAAAAAAAGTATGAGGGCTACTTTGAAAGTAATGCCTCCTGTGTTACTATGTTGGCCTACTACATCAGAAATGGATGTTGGTGGATTGAACCTTCACACCAATATTCCATTACTGTTGTTGCTGTGTGACAGACAGCAGTACAAGGGCAGACTGACAAAATTGTGTCTGATGTGGAAGTGGGAATGTAGCAAAGGGGTGTCACTGAATTCCTCCATGTGGAAAAAATGGCACCCATTGATATTCATCAACATTTCCAGAGACCAAACAGTGGCTGTGAGCACATTGAGGCTGTGGGTGGTACATTTCAGCCATAGTGGTTGTGATAGTGTGTTGCCTCTGCTGGTGCACTTTTCTGAGAGCAGCATGCAAGCTCTTGTTTATCATTGGCAAAAAATGCATAGCTAGTGGTGGTAACTGTGCTGAAAAGCAGTGTTTTGTAGCTGAGAATTTGCTCCATCCACTACTTTTATTGTGTTCTTTGTATTTGTTGTAATTTTCATGGAAATAAATAGGAGGCATTATTTCAGGGCAACCTACATCCATTGTAGTACTCACAACTAGACATAAAGCTGTTGTGCTATTCTCTGAAAATCTGTTTCTGTGTTCCAACTTTTTTAATAATACACACAATAAATTAATCAGTTTTATCTAGATGCCTCTAGCAAGAGCATTAACTGGTTCACATTAGTAAAATGGGAATATGAAAGATGATGCTGAGCAGTTCTAGCACTGAATGCTGATGTATACAATCCCACTTCTTAGGCTTCAGTTATGGCATTAAAATTTAGGATTATTTTCAGGCCTGGTGGCTTTTTGTACTGTGTGACCATTAGATATATTTGGGAAATTTGAATTACTATTGATATGAGCTTGTATGTTGAAATTATTTTGATTATAATTAAGCACAAATGTTTTCTTTTTGAAAATCACTAGCAGCTTTGTCTTCCAATTGCATGAGCAATAATCTCCAAATAATTCCTCAAATTACCTGTTGTATAGTATAATACATTTGTATTATATAGTAATTGTCAATGCTATCATCTGAAAATTTGTTTTTATACGTGATAGTAATAGCATACAAGCACTGAATAAATACAGATAGGATACAAAACAGTATTTTGGGAGGTTCCAGGGAAATAATTTTTATATTGTCAATTAATGTAAAAATTGTCTGTTTGGTAAAGATATTTTTAGGTTTTTTTTTCACTTTAATTCCTAATGTAAGCTTGGTACTTGTGTAGTAGTTTGCAATCTTTCAGTGAAATTGACTAAATCCTTTTTTTTTTTTTAATATCCAGAGGAGACCTTTTTGAAAGGTAATTTCTAAGCTCTATAATAATGTATTCATAGAGCTTACAGTTTTATAGTTTTGATTAAGTATGTTTCTGTCAGGAAGACTGAAATATTTTTGTTTATGTGAAGTTAGTGGAAAATACTAGTTCTATATAGATAAAAGTGTATATAGAAATGTAACCAGGCAAAAAAACAAAAACAAACAAACAAAAAAAAACGCAGATACGTAAATTACTTGCAGCTTCACAGTCTTAAAACATCTTCTCTATGTCTGATTTTTTGATATGTATGTGCTTGTAGTCAACCCGTAGTCTGCTGTCTGTTTATTATTATGGCATATGCAAATAAGTCTCTAGCATGTTTGGGAACCTACACCAAATGTTGGTGAGGTTTGTTAGTTTTCAAGTGTATATTCTTAGAGTAATACTGAGTCAAACTGCATGGGGAGTGCAGATGAAGTGATTAAGAGGGGAAATCAGACCCCTGTGTCTGTTGGAATAATCACTGTGTTTGAATCAAACAAAGTAATTTAATGTAGGTGTTTGATTTATGCTAATATCTTCTACTTTTACACTTCTATTTCAAGAAATAATATTTTTATCATAATAGTAGGGTTTTTTTCTATTTTGAAAGGATAACATTTGCAAATCGAATTAAAATCTGGGCTGATTCAGTAGTGTCAAATATCTGTCCTCTTACATTTCTAATTATTTTGTGTTAAGATATACAGCAGTCCAGATTTCTAATGGTCAATTAGAAGCCAGAGTTTTGTTTGCTATTAAATTAATTCATATTTAACAATGTCGAATATATCAACTTGAACATTAAACAATATGCATAAGAAAAAAAATTAGATATGATTACATCCTTAATTAAAGCCTGGAGTAGAAATTTTCCTGATGTGGTTTTACTAAAAGTGTGAAACAAAGCCTGTTTTGAGTTTAAATACTGTGCTCCAGATTAAACAAAGCAAAGAGCTTGTTTTAAGTACTTTCATGTCATAATAATAATAATGGGCTGAAGAAGCTGTTCTTAAGGTATTAGCATAAAGATGAACAACAAGATGGCACTGTTTTAAGGTGGTTGTGGCTGTCAGCAAATAACACTGTGTAGAGAATTTCTGTTTAACATTGTGTAGAGAATTTCTGTTTTAAGCTGCTACTTAAGACATTGCATAGATTTCTTTACTGACTAAGGAAGACAATCTGTACTTGGCAAAGGAATACAGAAACAATTAGAAATTAAAATATTTATTTGTGGATTTCACTTTCTTAATCCACCAAGGATATTACTACTTTCACTAGAGATTTCCTGAATTGAAGTTCTTAAAGTCATGCAAGTTGGAAGGACCATTAGGGATTATCCAGTTCTACCTCCTTTTCAAAGAAGGTCCAGTTACAGCAGGTTATTTGGGACTTGTTCTAATGAAGTTTGGATTATTTTCAAGGATGAAGATCCCACAATTTCTTTAGCACTCCATCACAGAGTTTGACTACTCAGTTTAAAAAGAAGAACAAAACAATTGTATCACATCGTAATTTCTCTTATTTACACTTGTGTTTGTTGCTTCTCATCGTCCCCTTGGCCACCCCAAGATGAACTGGGCTCTCTATTCTCCTATTACGAAGTTTCAGGCAGCAGAAGAATCACCCCCTTGCCCTCAAGGCCCAGTCTCTCATCCTTTCCTCCTACACCACCTACCCCAGCCCCAGACCCTATTATGCTGGACTTCCTCTGGAACATGAGCCTTTCTCTTACTAAGGAGGCCAAAGCTGGACATTACATGCTTTGCTCTCACTGATATAAGAAGTCCTCTTGTCCTTCACACAAACCAAAACTGAGCACTTACTGCTCTCTTATAATAACGTGGCTTTGCTGTGATACAGTTAAGTGGAATCCCACTTGTTTTGCTGATATGAACTCAATACCCAAAGTTCAAATTTTAAACAATTTAAAGGTGTGATAGGCAAATGTATATAACTGATATCAGCCTTAGGGGGTACTTCTATCTTTTTTTTCCATCTCACTTTATAACTAACAAAAGATTGTAAATGCTATTTCTGAAGTTGGAAGAAAAAATGACATCATCAACCAGTTGTTCATTTTTGATATTCACATGAAAAACTGAAGTCAAGAAAACTGCTGCAAATGGTCTCAGATTCATTTTTACTTTTATTTTCCAGGGCTTCAGCAATTGTCAATAAATTTGTTTTCTTTCTTTTTTCATTAATTTTAAATGTTCAAACTGTGTATATAATAAAATTCTAATCCTTAGAACCTTTTTCCCTTGCTGTCACTGAAGCATGGGTAAATCAGTTTCTGTCAATTTCTGAATACTTCAGCCAGGCATTATCCTAGTACTCATCCATGTATAACAAGATCTGTGTATGACAGTGACTGTTGCTTCTGTCGGAGGCACAGTACAAAACTTAGACCATCCTGTCCTCTTCTATATATTTCACATTTTTAACAGAAGAAAATGCTTTTTCTGACAACAGCTGTGTCACATCACTCATAGTAGAAGCGGAAGGTCTCAGAAATCAGAAAATAGCAGAAAGGAATGCTTTGAGGATTGGTTAGAAAACTGACAGTGGCAATATGGTCTTGTTGCACCTTGACAAATTTCATTGTTTGTGACACTCAAGTTTTGTGGCATTATTGCTAAGGTAGGTCCAAAAAGACAAAGCCAGATCCGGTATTGGTGGGATATCACTGTCTTCCTGCAAAGCACTTTGACTTCAAGCGAGGATGAGTGAGATTCAGGGACTTGATCATGCACTGTAGAGTTTTTTTCTGTGGGTCAGACTGACAGTCCACCAGCAGCTGGAATATCCACTGTGGATTTTATAACTTCTGAAGTGACTTTTAATTGAAATGCCAGATACGGAAGTGTGTTGTATCTGTGTTTATGCTTTGTTTGATGCCTCAGATAGGTCTGAATCTCAAAAAGTGATTTAGATCTGCCTCCAGCTGAGAGCAGCATCACTTCTGTCTCATCCTGAGGTGGAGGGGAAGAGTGGGCAGTGGTATTGTGTAGGAGACTTAACTAGGCCATGATTAAATGTTAGCAGTTTGAGGAACAATACATTCCTATTGCATTGTTTCTTTACTGCTATAAAACATAAAGTCAAGAACATTTTCTTTCTGATGTGACATGCATATACCAATGTTGTACCCTACTTGATTTACTGCTGTAGAATCCCTGTTGTTAGCTGAAGAATATATGTAGCAAAGTGAAAAAGTATAAAAAATGAATTCAACATTTTGATCAACCTCATAGCAAGCAAATTAGTAGTCCTGTGCACTGAAATTCAGCATAGAAAATTTTATGTGCAGAGAGAGTATATGGAAACAAGATACGCTGATAGCAAGCTGCATTTAACCTTACTCATAAACACTTTACATCAGCAATATCTATGTTCTGTTTTGTTGGTTTGGGTTTTCTTGTTTTTTTTTTATAAAAAAAGCATTGTTTTCAAGTGGACTCTCATCAATCTTTTTCTCTTAATTTTTGCCTTCCCTCTTTCTTCACTGTAGTTTTACTGCTGTAAAATACATGGACAGAAATAACGTATGTTTTTCCCACCAATTGTCTGTTCACTTGTACACTGGATCTTCTGCAGTTTCTACCAAGAACAGCAGTGAAAGCCTAACTGGGATCATGTGGCCGTACATGCTTTTTCAAGCCTAACTACTGCTTGCCTATTCAAATAGCCAGCAGCCTGGCAGCAGCAAAGCTAGCATTATTTGTTGAGTCTTGTCTAGCGAAGTGAAAAGGGCTGGTACTTTTTTTCTGGCTGCATTTTTGCACACGTGGGGGTAGGGAATGAAATTATTTCTTTTGTCCTTCACTCGCAGCTCATTGAGAAGCAGGCATGCATATAAAATTACTGTATCTCTCAGGATTTACCTTTAGGGACAGAAGGAAAGAAAAACAGATTTGTGAGCTTGCTTGGAAACTCTCAGGATGCTGAGTGCAGAAAGAAAAGTGAGAGGTAACATAACAAACCACAACAAATAAAGGATTCACAAAAATCTTGTAAATTAAAATAGTAACCCTTTAATTTTGTCCCTACTAAGAAATACTATATTACTCAGTGTATCAAGGTAGCAACATTTCAAAACTGATATGTCAGCATCCAAGATAGAAGAGCATCAAAACACGAAAGAGAGCTTTGAAAAGTTACCATATGCTTTGGATAGCATGAGTGATTCATATGCTTAGTGATGTTTTTAATTACCACTGATTATAAGTATTACTGTGGTTTTTTTGTCATTCGAAGTGCCAGATTTGGCTATCTGGCTAGTAACCTGCATGTAGCTTCCAGATAACTGCTGTGTTGTGGTCTCCTGCTTGTTGAGGATATTTTACTTAAAGAATACAGTAAGGTAGGGATGGAGGTCTTCAGGATAGGCACCAGATGCTAAAAATCAGTTAATTTCCAAGATAGTTTGTAATGATCTGTCCTAAACAAATGGGATGAATTAATGAAGTTTCTGGAGTTCATTATGTCTCTGGTCTATACTGATATGGTCTTCATCCCTTAACTAATGATTTGTTGAAGTCGCTAACATTAGAAATTAGGTATGAACTTAACTTAGTCGGTTTATTGAATGAATTTGAAAAAAATACAAGGAGTTCATTGCGATTAAAAATGGTCTAGTTTGGGAATTCATTTATTCTAAAATTAATTGCTCATTAAGGTTACTTTTCCATACTGTGCTTGCAAACTCTGAGCCATGAAATGAATATTTCACAGAAATTTATAGAATATCTAATTTGACCTGCAAACTAATAATCTGTTAAACTCCTGGAAAAAATCTGGAGGAAAAATACGAAAGTAATTTGGCTTATAAGAGATCTGAGGATTCTACAGGCACAGAGATACCATTATCCAAACTTCCAGCTTTCATTTAAACAAAGCTGGTGTTTTATGTATGTGTAATATATATATAGACACTTTTTCTAAAAAAATTGCACAGAACAGAACTTGAATAGTGTTTTAGAACTCACAGAAAAGTGAGGAATCTGAACAATGATCTCTGAGAGAAGACTAAAATCTTCTGTGCCTGTCATGCATTCTTTTTGCTCCAAACTCTGTACTTCGCTGACCTAATTTTAAAAGGATTAAAAATGTTCAACCACTGCATAAACTGTTGTGAAGGGAAGAGTAGGGCTGGAGGGAAGCTGTGAAAGCAGAAAATTGTACAAGACAATGAAAGCAGAAAGGCACATTCTTGTAATGGGATAATTTTCACTTAACTGGAAGGCATGGATGCTATAGCTGCCTGGTGGGTGCAGAACCAATAGGTAGAGAAATAGGCAGCTATTTTGTTTGACAGTATATACTTCTAATATCTTAATAGATGTTGAGCAGTTTTCTACTCTCAGTCTGAGAGTAAGGACAATTTGCCTCCAGCTATGGATGACAAATTTGTCATTCAAAGGATTTGGTTTGGAGAGGAGGTATTATAAGAAATGGCCATCTTCAGTATGTGAAAATGTTCATGCTACATGAAACACTGTTTTCTTGCAATGATGGTTCGTATACCATTTCTCCATATTTTCAAAATTGGCCAATTCATCCATTTGAATTTATTTACACTGAAATGAAAGCTCATGGTTGTTTACTTGAAAATCATGTCATTTGTGTTTCATGATGCTTAGTACTGTATATTATAGTTAATAATATCCATAAGTAAATTCCTTGCTACTTAAGCGCTGAGTTCCATTAAAATAAATTAAAAGTCATAAAGTAGAAAAAATTATTATTGTACAACAAAAGGTCATTTGGAAAACAAGATTTTTCATTCCTTCTTTATCCTATTTTTTTTTATGGCAGTGTTGAGGTTGCTTGCTATTTTCTTGTGTCTTGGGGTTTTATTTTATTCTAGTAACTTTGTGTACTGCAGTGTATGAATATGTCTTGCTACTGCATATACTAAAACAAATTTCATAATCTAACATATTTAAACAGTGTCCAAAAGCAAGCATTACATTGTAAATAATTGTCTAATGATTGACAATAATATCTTCAGATTCAAAAAGCACAGCTTCATACTGCGAATTATACTGTAAAAAGTGATTTTTTTCAATGAATAGTCCTGTTATGTGGCTTCAAGAGATCTTTCACACACATTGTACCTTTCATTCCCATTTGTCATTCAAAGTCTCTTCTGATTTAAATTTGTGTAGAAGTGATCTTATTCACGCAAAGAAAGATTTGATCTATTAAGCTGCATGCTTTGATTTGCAGCTTGGTAGTATCAGTGAACTAAGCACTGGAGAAACTTTTGTCTTTTTAATTCCTAAGAATCTGCACAGTTTTGATAAAATACTTTTGGTAAAAGAATGAATAGAATAAGTTTTTTGAATTCAATGTTAATGCAGGAATGCTGATTTCTCAGTGAACAAAAATGTAGTATCATTTTTTTCCCATTTTACTATTTCAGAATTTTTATGTAGGTTCATACTGTGTGTAATAAGTATATATCACTTCAAAATAAAGTCTATTTCATGAATTAAGTATCATGAATGTTTATGAATCATAAAATTTGTTAAAAATGATTTTCTTTGCTGTTGCATTGCCTGCCTGTTGTGAACTGTTTAAAATATCAAACTGATCTCAAATGTGTTTGTTTTCTTTTTCTTGCATTTAGAACCAACTTATATAACAATAGGTCCACCCACTTGTGAGCATTTGGTGAACTGCACTTTGACTGAGAAAGACTGTATCTATAGTTTCAAACTGGATCAGAATGGTTGCCGCATTTGTCAGTGCAAAACCAGTGAGTATGCAAAAATGCAGTGCCATATACGTGCTATATCCTGCTGCTGGTGAAGTTCTTAGTATGCTGTTTTTTCTATTTGTAATGTTAGTTGGCTGCTGTGTAACTGTACGTGTACTTTCTATTTGTTCATCTTCAAAGGACAGGTTGCCAATTTCTGACATTGCTTTCTTAAAATGTGTTTGGAGGAAAAACTAAATGAATGAATTCAGGTAAAAATTAACAGCTAGGTAAAAAAGAGAAAAAAAGTTATGATTTGGCATTTAACATTAATGTCAGTGTACCTTTTCATCAAGTTTGTGCACTTTAAAAACTCCTGTTTGCTAAATGTTCTATTTTTAACATAGTTTATTGCTGTTGAGGATCAAAAATTTTTGAAAATGATACTTCCAGGGAATATATGTTTATATACAAACATAGCCACATGTAATTTTATTTATGTAACATATATTAATACATTTTATATAAGATTTATGCAGGCTTTTATTTGTGATCTATTCTACCCGGAAAAAGCATTCAAACCTGTGAGAACTTTGTGTTTATCAGTGATAGTAGTATCTTCAAAGAACAGCTGGAAAAATGTGCTTTCTCTATGTATTTCCTTAAGAATTCAAGGTTTATGCATGAATTATAAAGCAAGGTCAGGTTTGTTCCTGGAATTATCAAACAAAGACCTGGAGGGCAACTCAGCTGGAGGACATATCTCTTGCGCCCGCCAGCTCAGCTAGGAGTGGTTTAAAGTCCCTCTGCAATTTTATTGTAGCTCTGCATCTTTCTTGTTTAGGGATCGGGTTGATGTTTTGCTTAAGGAGAAAAAGAAAAAAAAAAAAGGTTTATTTCTGGTGCCTTTATCTTTTCTTCTTGGAAAATGTGCATTTTTTATTTCCATGTTGATATAGAACAGGAGACCTCAAATAAATTTATGTCATTATCATAATACAGAAATAATATTTTCAAGTATAGGTTGTGTTCCTGGCAGGGGTGACCTTCATAGGTTTCTACAGGAATTTGACAGACGTCTACATCTATTTCCTACTTTTTAAAATTCAGATAGGAATTTCCTCTATGAAACATGCGGAGCTGTTTATATCATTTGTTTCAGATTCAGTATTAGTGGTGTCTTAGTTGATTGAATGTGTTATCTACTAGGTCATGTTGTTTCAACTATGCACAACAGCAGGTATGCTGCACAACCTGTATCCTCTAGGGAAGAGTAAAGAATTTCATCTTAGGATCGCATGACTCAATGATCAGTTTGAGACAAAGCAACTAGAAGAGTTTATACAGCAGAGGAATTGTGCCTTGAAATGAAGTCATAAGTTGATGTGTCAGAAATATCAGTGGATAAAAGCAAAAGCACCGTCTGCAAGGGTAGATAAGGCACATTCTTTATTACCATCACATACATGCCTTGCCTACAAAATTGGAAAGTTCTGCTTTTACCATTGTTGTTTGATTATTTTTTTTTTTTCTTTCTTATTGGTGAAGTATTAACTGGCATGAGGAGTAGCATTTTCTGTAAGGAGTTTAACAAAGAAGATGGACTACTCATCAAGTTTCCACACGTATGCCTGTATGTGCAGTCCTGCCCTCCAGTTTATTGTGCAGGAGTCCCATCACTCCAGAGTATCATGTCTTTTATTCTCTATCAGACTAGCAGATCACACATGTATGCTTACTGCATCCCAGGATGTCTCTGTGCTTTCTTGGAGTGTTTCTGATTAAATACTTTTTAAGAACCTATTCAAGGAGATTTTTCTCTTTCTCTCAGATTTGCCTGCAATTATTTTCATTTTGCAGTAGCAAACTGTCAGAAGCAAACTTAATAGTATCATTTGTCTGTCATCCTTTTTCTCAGTTAAATAACTTGAATTGTAGACTGCTTAAAAATCTCCCAAGTCATTCAGAGTGGAGAAACCTTTATTTACTAAAGAAGGGAAGAAAAATTACAGCTTGGTAGTCTTCATCAATGGTGGGATATCAGTCAAAATGACAGGGATAGAATTTTTCTCTCAAGTAATGTTTCTCGCTTGCCAGACTCTGGACAAATGACTGCATGAGGACCAAGAAGAAAACGATTTGGGGTCACATATGATGAAAACATACTGTTCTAGTTCTCTGTACTTTCAAGTCTAAACTAATTCAGTTGCATCTTGGCCCTCTAAAAATGTAAGAATGTATATTATCTTGGGTTCACACAGACACATGTGGATTTACATCTAAATTAGAGAGTATCAGTATCTTTGCACTCTACTAACTTCTTTTTTGCTGATCAGAGCTGCTTAGCTGAGTCACGTTTAGTACCTGAGTACAGAAGGTACACGTACCTCTTATTACTGTTTGAAGTCATCCAAGTTCTACTAATGTCCTTCCAATGGCATTTCCATTTTTCCTAACTTTTTTTTAGCTACCTTCACTGAGATGTATGTAATTCTATTCATTTCAGTCACAATGAAAGAAAAGTTACCAAGAAAAGGAAGAAAGTGCAGCAAATTATAAATGGTTCCTCACTGTTATCTTCATTTATATTTCTGTAGCTAAAAAAGCTATACAGCGGGTTTATTTGACATGATAATGTATATATGGTATCATGAAGCTTGTGTGGTGATTTATTTTAATTTGGATTCAAGTTTATCCATCTCTTTCGAATTGACTACAGAATGAGAGAAGAAAGGAAGAAACCAAGTGGTAATATTTCTCAAACACAGTGGTTTTAGTAGAAGGATACTTTATTCTTCTTCCTTGTTTTTGCAGTGAATGCAAAAATGTGCTTCGGAAACATGTAGCGAAAACATACTAGGTGTGAAGTAAAATTAAAAAAAGAAGTGGCAGACAATAGTTTTAAGAAAAGACTAGCACTGAACATAGAATTATCCTAGTGGTTGGTTACCCTGCCTGTGGGCTGGAACTAGTTGATCTTTAAGGCCCCTTCCAATGCAAGCCATTCTGTGATTCTGTGAGTGAGCACAGATTAATAAAAAGAAAAGTTCCAGTGAGTAGCAATGGAGCCACAAATGATCAGGGAAAAGGAATGATAACACTGAGCAGGAATGTTCAGAAGCCAAAGCACTACATGAAGATGAGAAGCAAAAGAAGTATAGCCCAGTTTATAGGAAGAGCTGCTGCAGAACTCCATCAATTAAACTGTGCAACAGTATTACTACAATAGGAAAAAAAAATAAAATGAAATACATAAGAACTAGAAACAACTAGGAAAAAAAAAAGTGAGCAAGCAAAAACTTGTTACTTGTAGAGTGCAGCAGTTGCAGTTGTGTTTGGAGTGTCTAAGCTTGTGCTTTCATAGGGAGAAGTGAAGTGGATTAAACTCTGTGGAAGGAAGTGTACATAAGAGGAATGAAATAAAACCAGTGATTAGATATTTATGAGGCAGGACTCCTGGTGCTCCAAAGAAGACTAACCATCACATTGAATAATGCCTGCTGATTGCAGTAAATTAAGATTTAAAGTCTGAAAGTTGCTGCTGAACAGTAAATCATTTTTTACTGAGAGCCTGCAGTGAGAGCCAGTAGCTTATCTGGTCTTATCTGTTCCCTGTATTAAATTCATGAAAAGGAAAAGCCATTAAAATCTTTCCTGTAACTTCCGTGATAGACTGCAATCTTTTATCCTAAATGAGTTGAATGCGAAGTACTATTCAGGGTATAACTGAGAAAATTTTGGCTAAACATTTCAGATCTTATTAAAATTAGAACATTTCTGTAAACTTAAAACCTGCTTGCTTGTGCAGAAGCCTTAGCTTTGCAGTTACAGAAGGCCATTGACAAACAATTTCCTTAATTCCAAAAGCGCTCTTGGAGAGATGCAGTTGTAGGAGGCTATAGAGAAAAGGTGTTTTTCTTGCACACTGTAGCATGTTGTCATCTTCATCCTGTTGTGGTCTGTTTTGTTTGTCAAGGGAAATCATGAAATCTGGATTCAAAAAGTAGAATTCCTTCTATGTTGCATGTTTGAATAGGTCTATAGACATAAAACACTCCCTCTCTTCCAAATACATTCTATACAAATACAGAAATATTCTTTATTTTTTTATACCTTTTCCTTTATTGAGTAGAACATATGCCTATAATGGAGTTTAAAAGTTTGGTACTATCAGATACCTGCAGCATGGACTTCAGTATTGTGGTGAGTCACACCATCTCCCTTCATAGCTGATGAAGACGAGTGGAACTCCAGTGTGAAGTTTAGATTTAGCAGTGTGAGAGTTGGATTAGCTGTGGGGCATTCTAAGTCAGCTGTGGAAGACTGAAGCACAGGACTGGGAGGTCTGAGAAAAGTAATGTAAAAAGTAATTTATCTATTGACATCTATGAGCAGTAGTGTTGAAGCTCTGAAAAAAAATATATGGCCTAATGATGAAGAAAAGAAAAATGGGAGAATATATCTCAAATAATCTCTTCTGTGTTCATCATTCAGTTTTTACAGTTTTGGATGAGTTTTCCTAATCTTCTAGTCTTCCTAGTGAAAATTTGGACATTTGATCCCTCTAATCTATTTGTGTAATAATAATAAACTTTTTTTAACTATGCATTCTAAGCACTTTTAAGCTCTCTCAGTGCTAATATGATCCATTTAAGTAAACGTATTTTATGTTTTTTGGATATTGAACATGAGATGGGAAAAGTAGTCACAATATTCACATTTCAAACAATTTATAATTCTTGGAAACAGAAAGGTAAATATGAATGATGTAACGTTTTTCTATTCTACCATTGTTACTACAATTTAACAATAAGTTCCATGGAACAAAAAGGAAAAGAGGAAAACAGTCTATTAGCTTTTTTAAGTGGAAGGAGGGAGCATCTTGAATTTTTGAATAGTAAGGTAGATCTGGCAGATAATGTATGTTTGATTATCTTCCTGCAGTGCTATGAAAGGAAATGCCTAGTATCTATTAGACTTCTGTTAGTGAAATACAGCCATGAGCCATGAGAAACTGGAGATGAAGCATGTTTCTTTTTAAAAAAAAACAAAAAACATTCTATGTAAAATTGAAATATTAAATGTAACTGCACATGTGGAATACAGAGGAAGAACTCCCTGAAGAGGACACAATTATGATGAACAACTCATGCTAAATAAATATTATGTCTTCTTACTAGAACAAAAGTGGGGATCTCTGAGGAATACAGTGTATTAGTTTCAGTAGTGCTTACAATAAATCTAATTCAATAAAAGCAGCTAGGAAATTTGCTTGACTTGTTTTTTTGGCTTTTTTTTTTTTTTTTTTTTTAAAAAAAGGCTTCTTGAAGGGTTTTGGAATCTCAATCATTTTCCAGTGACTCCACCTTTGAGAGATAACACTTTCATGAAGTCATATGTTGAATGTGAATCCTAGAATTGTTTAGAGCAGGTATCCATGTGGGTAATTTGCCTCAATGGACTCGTGGGATTATTTTTTCTAGCATCACAGTGCCCAGTCCCTTCATTTTTATCCAGCTATTATGAATCATGAGTTAATTCTAAAGAAAGGAGGGAGGGTTAGTGTGGATCTGTGGAGGCAATATATTCAGAGAATTCCAGTTACTGATAAGTAACCTAGTTTTCTCCTTCATAAATTTGCCTCCCCAGATCCCCACCCCTGAAGATTACCCAGCAGTAGCAATCCACACCGAGAGGACGGCTGAGGAGTGCTTAATTATAAAGGTACTGTGAAACAGTTCTCCTGGTATGATCTAGCCTCAGCATCAAGAAAATAATGATGGTGAAGGTATGTAGCTAGCTTTGTCTAGCAGTGCTACAAATCTGTATTTTTTTTAAATGGACACTGGCCTAAGCAAAGTTGAAATACTGACATAATTCTTCTCAAATGGCTACTAAGATTGTCCAAAAGTTTTTGGTTTTTTTTTTTCACTGTGAACTACAGGATTGAAAACTAAAAGTATTTCAACACATTATGCATCTCTGGAATGCCTTTTCTAAAATTTTAGCCTAAAAAGGCTTTCAGTCTTCAGAATAAAATTATCAGTGTCCATACATAAAATAATCAGGGAAAAACATATCTTACAGCTTAGATTTTTTTTTTAAATATGTCATATATATGTTAGAAGAAAAAATGGAGGTCTATTTTTATGTAATAGCTATCTAGAATTACAGTCAAGCTGTTAAATTTCAAGTGGGAGAACGGTTTTAGACCCAAACATACAATTTACAGAACTGATGTTTGTCTGCTTCACAGTTTGATTTTTGAGAAGTATTTCACTACATTCTAAATTTTTTCTTGCTCACGCAAACTGGGGATGTGAATACTCCAAAATCAGGAATAAATTGTACATCTGATGGTTGGAACTTAGGCCTAAGACCTGTGATTCATTTTAAGATATACTTCCTCAAAGGTCTCATACCTGAGAAAGAGAGATTACATTGTATCTGAAATACCTGGGTTTTGAGTGAACCTTCACAAACATTGATAACATTACATATTCTGGAGCATGATGTTGTCATCTTGTTTGCAGAGTGGTATCTGTATGTCACATCAGTATATCAACCTCTCTTACACTCTGATTTTTGTGCATATTTTTCTTTCCTTCAGCAGCGAGTGATTAGGTCTTACAGTGCTTAGACAACTCTTTAAAATGAATTTCTTTTAGTACTGAGAATGAGGTATTTAGAGGAAAAGAATTACCAAGACCAAATCTTTTGCATTCAGAGCACTGTGCAGTCTCATCATATCTTAGTAGTAATCCCTTGTCTTTAAGACAAGATTTTCTTCTTCTGGCAGTCATGTTCCATCCCACATATCGCAATCAGATTCTTCTTAAGCAGCATCACACCCTTCTGAAACTCTAATACTTATTTTATTAGTCCATGTGTATAAAATTCCCATGTGTTTGGGAGTGGGTGAAGGAAGTGGGGAGAAAAAAACTGCTGTATTAAGAGAAGTTTTTTGGCAACAGTGACCAGACTTAGAAACTCTGATCCTGCTATTTGTATCTTAATAATTCACTGATGTTTTTGGAAGATTGGTTCACCTTCAACTATTCTTTCCTTTCCTATTTTTTTCTAGTGATATCTTATTAAATTGATCCAAATGAATCTAGTAATGTGGAATTCCTATATGCAAGGCAGCTCATAATGTGATGAACTATTGCAGCTACAAACCAGTTGTTATTAGAAATGCTGTGTGTAGAACATAGTCAAAGTCTCTAAGCAATAGCTTTTGCCAATATAGTGAGACCTAGTGAAGACTGGCTGGAAAGATGGAATCGTTGGTAACTGACTTTGCTGCTACCTTTGCAATCATTTTACACAGAAAATAAAATAGTATGGTCTTGTTGCGTGGGATGGAATAACTGGTATAAGCATTCAGGGCATGTTTGTTCTCAAGGGAGTATTTATTCCTTGTAGGAAGCTATTTTGATAAAGTCTTCAGTGGAGGGCAGTCTTTCTTTGATTATTGTGCTAGGTTTTTCTGTGTTTGGTTCAATTGAAATTTTTCTAGAATTTGGTTTCATATTTTGTTTTATATTTCATCTAAAGCCTATGTTCACATTAAAATGCTTGTGTTAAAAGTACAGTTATATTAGCCTGAGACATTCAGGAACACATCTGTCTCTTTCTAAAGTCACATCGTTTTATTATCCTTCTGAAATCAACTAATTTCATGTGTGTGAACTCAGTTTATGCATTTTATACATTTTCAGTATTACATTTCATTCTGCTACTGTTACTTCATCCTAAGCCCTCCTATTACCTTATGTAAAAGGATTGTTCTCTGTATTGGCATTACTTCATGGGCATTTCACAGTTAATAAGAAAAATCACTGAATGTGTTTCTACTTCTCACATAGAACTGCTCTCCAACCACATATTTCTCAAGCAGCATAGTGAAAGATGCCTTCTCCTTTATTGGTTTCCTACTCATGGTATCATTTTTGTTTAGTTTTGTACCCCCTGTTGAATTTTTAATAGAGTTTCTGAAAGATTAGTTATAACATTGTCAAGAAAAAACAAGTATTCTGTAATCATGAAGCTTGCCTATTCTGTTAGAGTTGCAGCGACATGTAAGCATGTAATCCAGATTTCCAGACCTCTGGAAGGTTGTTTTCCTTCAGTGTTAGCTTTTTAAAGTGTTTCCTATCCTCAAACTGCTTCTTGGGAATACACCCTTGAAGCTGTTAACTTCGGTGAAAGCTGAATCTCTTCCCTGTGAATATGTTGCATGATTTGGGATTCAGGTTCTAGATGAAGTTTATTTAAGCAAAAGTGGATAAAGCCCCCCAAAACAAATTACCTCCCGTTATTTTCTGTAATAAATCTCAGATGATAGCAGCTGACTTTCATGAGTAGATTGCAGTTGTCTTTATTCTTTAGTATTTCTTACTCATATTGCATTGCCTTAGGAGGAAATCTGGTTTTACTTGTCTTTCATATTGAACTTGTGATAACTTTACTGACAATGAATTTAAAGTTATAGTTATGGCTATGTGTCAGGGTGAAAATTGCATTCATTAAATTTTATTTTCATGTGAATCTCTAGCCCTGGCATTTTTTTCTCTTTTTTTTTTTTTTTCCCCTTTTTTTCTCATAGAGCTAAACTCCCTTCCTGTAAAATTGGCAAGTTCACTCTCAGTTTTCTGAAAAAATGCCCTGTTTAAAACTGTGAAATAGGGTTTTCAGGAGGCCTGTGCATGTGTACCAGATGGTACTTCAGTTTGCGGCTGCCTGTAATTTTCCATGTCTTTTAAAATGTTTCAGTAAAAAGAAATGTGCATAGCTAGTTGCGAAGTTAGAAAGCGGGCCAGAATCAACAATTTCCACAACACTGAATTTCTTTCTACAGAATATTTCTCAAAACCTATTGAGAATCTATGTCCACAGCTTGTAATATTGTATTGCCAGAAATTTAAATATGAGAGCACATTAATTTTAGTAACCAGCTTCTCAGAAGGCATCATTTTTAGCATGTTACTAGAAGGATTGCCTGTAGAGTTCTGTACAGATTATTCTGATGTCCTCATCTAGCGCTGAAATTACATTAGTAAGTTCAGATGTGAGCAGTAGTCTCTATTGAATTCAGCAAACTTTACCTCTGTGTTGAAACAGTCAGAATTTTGATTATACTTTACATATGGCATGATGAAGATGAGGATACTCTTCAACATCTGTTCTTGAGAGGCAATGTTTGCCAGTCAGTCATCCATTCTTGACTTTAAAAAAGTCAAAATTCAGAATTCTTTTGAGGATAACTCAATACCTAAATGATTAAGCAATCATGATTGCCTCCAGACTAGACTGTCTAGTTAGTATGCCACCTAACTGTTTGAATTTTAAGTAATTTAATGGCATGAACTACTTAGGATAAGACACTATCATTCTGTTTGTATACCACTGTCCTAGACACTTTGACCCTTTTAATAAAGTATATTAATTTTGCTTATAGTGATGTATTTTGCACTTCAGTGTCACTAAACAAATCGTAACAGTCAAAGCAGAACAGAAGATTGAAAGCAAAAGCATATTTACCCATGAAATCCTGAAGAAGTCACTATTGTACTATATTCTACTTCATATTTAAATCAGGGAGCCACACTTTGAAAGCTGTCCTAAACACAAATCTGGACACAAATGACTTAAAGAAACATGCCAACTAAAAAATATTCCTGTTGTTTCTATGCCTTTAGATTTTTTTTTCTATTTCTCCCTCACCCTTGCATTTGTACCTTATTGTTCCTTGACCTATGTTCTGTGAGACTGCTGATTATGCACAGCCACCCAAACACTTCGTCTCTGTGACAAAGTACACTTCAGAAAATGAATGGTACTCATCAATCCATGTGTGTTTCCAGGATTATTCTCGGGTCAGTTCAGAGTATCAGCAAGAAATGTCATAATTTACACCACGTCAGAGGTCAAAACAGAGTTTAATTTCTTTTATAATGGCACCAATTTCTTTTAATTCTAATTAATTTCTTTTATATACCACCAATCCGACATCGTCCTTCCCTGCCGCAAAAGGTTAATAAAACATAATAATAGACTTCAGAAGGAAGGTCTTTTAGTCTAACATCTCAAAGTTTTAATCACCTCTTCCAGTATTACAGTTATATTTTTGAGAAGCAAGTTTTAATCAGCAAACAGGTGATGGCAAGCACTCTAATTAAGAAATAAAGGCTTTTACCTTCCAGCCTTTCAATTCTATTTGAAATATGTAGACTAGAAATAAAAGTTGGTCTATGCTGAAGAGAAACCTATTAAATGAATATGGTGTGTCACAACTTTGTTATTTTAAATGCTTTGTTAAAGACTGACAATCATGGCTGTTAGCTGGATGTGCATAACTTCACAAAAGCAAGTTAGTACAGGGTATTATATCTACTCCTCAAATTCTTAACTGGAACTGAAGACATCCCATTGGATCGATTTGTCTAGTATAAACTATTTTTGCTTTGCAATCATCTATGTATATTCTTCACAGGAGAAGAGCTGTGCACGGGCCTCATATCAGGCTGCTCCCTGGACTGTTCCTTTGGGTTCCAGACTGATGCCCACAATTGTGAGATCTGTCAGTGCCGTCCACGGCCCAAGAAATGCAAACCTATTGTATGTGACAAGTACTGTCCCTTTGGATACTTGTAAGTATTCTTATTCTATAATTATATATTTATGCCTCTTTGATATGCCCATACGTATTGAAAATATGCAAAATCTGGGAATATATACTTGTGTTCACTTTGAGAAAATTGGGGAAAATATGAGAAAGAAGAAGTGACATTACTTAATGTAAGATTAAAGTATTCTTCAGATCTGTTTAGATGTTAGCACTGAACTTGTGTAAATGGATATGTATATCTCCGTATATCCTTTGTTATCTGAGATACAAAATCGAGCTTACCCCTTTGTAAGTAATAGAAGCTTATTACAGGAAACAGTGGTCATAAGAGTGATGGGGCTAATAATGACTGGCTCCTTCAATTCCTTTGACTGAACATATTACAAATGGCAAACTGCAGTGGTCATTGGCATGAATCCAGAAAAAAGCTCAAGTCAAAAACCAGTGTTTTAGAGGGGTGACTCAAAATTTCAAGCACTGACAATTTAAAATCTAAAAAATATAATAAATAAAAGATGTTGAAAGGAGGCAGATGCTGATGTTAGTGTAGTTGTTATGGATGTTAGGTGATAATTTGCCTTGTGAGAAGAAGACATTTGCAACTGCAAGCTTCATTTGAGATCATGAACAAGTATTATGCCCTTCAGGACTGCTCTGTGGACTAGCACCAAACTACGTGGTTC
This sequence comes from Perdix hodgsoniae, assembly GCA_035772895.1. NCBI lineage: Eukaryota > Metazoa > Chordata > Aves > Galliformes > Phasianidae > Perdix > Perdix hodgsoniae. The sequence continues at coordinate 5,837,516 of JAPSGF010000039.1, forward strand.
ATCTTCAACTAGAAGGTCTTATAAAATGATAACATTAAATCTGTCACAGAATTATACTTTTTGTAGTTAAGAGTAGTCATTTTTATCCTGACTGACTTAGAATATTGACCTACAGAAGAAAATTAAAAATGTCAGTGTTCTTCCTGTACTTCAGTAAGTTGAAACACACACTTATTTCTCTTTTTTCTAACTAAAGTATGCATAAAATGTTTATATTTGTAAATCTATGTGAATTATCAAACAAAGGGATTTTAGAAATTATAGCAAATAATAATAAGCATGGTATAGTAGCATGGAGTAAGATAAAGGTGCCTTAAAAGTGAACTGATGTGAAGCCACGTTAGGAGCCCTATCTTTGGGATGGTCTTTCAGTTGCATTTTTGTACACATAAACTGAACTTGAAACATTCTAAAGCTAATTTGAAAATCGTCAATTTAAATTCTACCTTTAGATGAAGGGTGTAGTTCAATTATGTAAAAGGTTTGGTTGTTTTTTTTAAATGTTTGATGTTATTGTATGTTTTTTATTTTAAAAAAAAAATGAAAGAAGCACCCTAATCTTGTCATTGTCTACAAAATATTAATAATGGCACTGATGTTAATGAATTGAATGATATTAATGATAACCATAAATATAACAATTTGTAGCATGAAGTGCTACAATTGTAGCAAGAAATATTTTAAGTTAATTTTATTACTAATCTCACTTCAGCACTGTAATTATTTAGTCTTCTAGTAATATAGTACATTCATGAGTCAAAAGCATTTAGATCTGTATTATCTGCTATGGCTTGAGACTTCCAAATACCTGTTGCTATTCACATGAGAAGAGAACATGCCAGCAACGTCAGCATGAGTACTGAAAATAACTGAATGTTAAAGACAACTTTCTTTACTTCATCAGTCACTTTAGAGGTTGCTTTTGCTTCAACCATGGCATTTAGACATTTAAGGTATCCTGCTGACCTTTAAAAAAATTATTTTGGTGATCTAGGAAGAACAAGCATGGCTGTGAAATCTGTCGATGTAAGAAATGCCCGGAAATGCCTTGTGGTAAAATCTGCCCAATGGGTTTCCAGCAGAACAGCCACGGTTGTGTTATCTGCAAATGCAGAGGTAGGTGTTGCCATTTATCACTGCGACATGTTTTCAAAGCATTTGGAAGCCACGTCAAAGGAACCTGTAAGAACTGAAATGCTGTACCATAGATCTATGTAAAATTCTAATAGGCTAATGTAAGAAGTTCTTAGATATAAAATTTTCACAACAGTACATACTTCCATGAGATTTCAGAGCCTGTGGGTATTTACTGAGATACTTCAGAGATTTGTCCATACTTCAGATTCATTATTACCTCGATGTTTTTCACTGCTGGAGTTTTCAAATATTGATCTCACACTCCTGTGTTTTTAAAAAAGAAAAAAAAAAAAAGAAATTCTCACGCTTACCCCTAGAATGTATTCTGTTTTATTAGTAAAAACAAAATGTCATTAAACACCAAGATTAAACACTGGGTCATTATGAGCTATCCCTTAAATTATGTGATCATTTGCAACTCATCCATGAATAGCTGGGGCAACCATCAGTATGTTCTGGGGAAGCCAGGAGTCGCAGTTAAAACTTTGATCCAAAATTCGTAAGTGGGATGAGTGAGTTGGTAAGTAACTTGCCTGTGAATTAGCTCCACTTTCTAATCCGCCTCTTCTGGAATTAACTTATGCTGGAGTAAATAAAAGTGGAACCATAGAAATACAGAGATCAGATAGTCCTCCAAAAAAAGATGAGTCCATTTCTCTGCCCTCACAAAATACCAAGTGTATCTGGGTAATCCTCTACAGATGTTTGTCTATGATTTCACTTCTTAAGAACCTCTAATCTCAAAAAAAAAAAAAACTACTCCAAACTCGCTAACTTATATTTTCATGTGGTTACCAATGTAAGACACTTTAAAATGAGTTTTCTTGTATTTCCATCATCCTTTTTAGGAATTTAACCATCTACTTATTTTCTTAAGCTTATCAGACTCAGGGAACAATTTCTCACTGTTCCCTTTAGAACTCTGGCAATATTTAAGGGTTTGCAATTAGAGACTCCTAAATGTATTATTTTCAAAGTCAACAAAACCCAGGTCTTTACCTATTCACAGTTCTGAAACTGGATAGTGCACTTTTGCAGCAGCAAAAAAAATGCCCACTGGTACAGATTGTAGAGCTGCATTTGAATGTCTGATGCTCCCATACAGTACCTTAGGCTGACCTTGTCTTTTCTGTAGTGGTGTAATATTCCTGACTTGTATTTTCCATATAAGTTACTATAATTCTCAGTTTATTTTCAGCCATACCTCTGGATATTGGGTTATTATCATTTTGTATTTAGGAACCTGATTTCTTCTCTAAGTATTTCCTTTTGTGCAACATTTAATTAAAAACTGAAAAATGAAAACAATCTCAAACTCTTGTGTTAATCTTATATATCTGCTTATGTGCTTGCTTTGCTTTTCCAAATTTAGGAGTAGATGTAAGAGTATCTGCGGGGGAAAAATATATAAATAAATAAAAAATGCCTGAATACATCAGATATTTTAAAACATTTATCAGTAATGATTTTAATGATAGGACAGAATTTAAAAAGGAACCTATATATCATCTGATACTACGATCTGAATGTGTAGTAACTGTGTGCAATTGCTTCATATTGTTTCTGTTCAGTGCATTCTTTTAGAAGTATTGTATCCATTTGCCTTTTTTTTTTCTACATTTCACAAAACAGCATGGTAGTGCAATACCTGTGTACTGAGTTCTTATTCAAATGATGTGCAGCAAACCCACTTCACAGCATCTGCTTGTCATTCCTAGGCCACCACTGATAGATCCACCACAGCTGGAGTGCTGTTAGTTTTGTGATGGGTTTGTGATATTTTTTTTAATTAACTAGAAACATGTTTTAACAATTCTTCTCACTCTGCACCATTTTTTTAAATGAATAATTGAAAGCATGTTAATACAAACAGCTTTACATATGTAAGTGTTGCTGTACCACTGAAAGCAAGTCAGTTCACTGACAAACTGACCCAAAATACTCCATCATGATGATGTGGAAGAGGGATTGTTAGGATCTAAATTCACTACTGATTAACAGAGAATTTATTGAGGCTGAGTCCCTCTGCATTTAAATACCCCTTAAGATCCAAATGAGACTTTATCCTCCCTAGGCCAAAAACCTCCCTGTTCTGGCTTGAGAGCAAGTAACACAGCAGTCCAAACAATTGTATTTTCTTCTAAATAAAATCCAGGAATGAGGGATAAAAATGTCAGAGCAGCCATCTTCCAAACATCTTTATAATAACTAACGCAAGTAATTCCTTGTAGGTAGTGGCTTATGAAATATTTTCAGTATCTGGCATGACCCTATTAGAACATGCTTGTAATTTTTTTAATTCATGGTACATATGGAGCCATCCTTAGCTCTTGTAAATGCTTTTATATTCTACTGGCTATTTGGTACTCACTTTACAGATAATATCTAAAACTACTCTGTTTAATTTTAAATATGTCTCATGTTTTCTACCATTTCCTTACATTATTTAGCCAGTGCTGCATCACTGCATGATTAAAGACAGTATGAGCACAACGGAAATAATCATATTTTTCAAGGAAATAAATTTTACTGTGTCTTACTACAGCCTTCAGTATACCTTTGAATTACTTCATTTGTCTCAAATTTACTTTATTTCTAAATATAAATGATACAGTTATTAATTACTTGATCTCATATGTACTTTAAAAATAAATGCAAGCCAGGCATACAGTATTTATGTTTTTCTATGCAACACATGCTTATTAGAAAATTGCATTTTCTTTTGACTTCTTGCAGAGGCAACTGCTTCTCTTATGCCTCCAGTTAAAACAGGATCTTGTCTGTCAGTGGATGGACGCCGACATGAAAATGAGGAGAGTTGGCACGATGGATGCAGGGAATGTTACTGTCACAATGGACGGGAAATGTGTGCCTTGATCACCTGCCCTGTTCCTAATTGTGGCAACCCCACCATACATCCAGGGCAGTGTTGCCCATCATGTCCAGGTAACATGCTATCTTGTGTGGTCTTTGTAGTTGGGCTTCTTTTCACATGTGTGGTCTTTCCTAATACGTGAAAACTCATTCCATAATAAGTATAAATGAAGGTTTCTATGTCCAAATATAACATCATGAGTGGCTTTCATTGAGATCTCACATTTGAAAAGTGGTTACTTGAATATACGAAACATATGCATTGTAGGTCCTAATACGTTAATTTTTGATACACTGAAATCCTTAAACAGGAAACAGTTTCCAGTTTATATTAGCAACAATAGCAAATATAATAAGCTGTTATAAGCATTATCTTTTTTTTATTTTAAAGTGTAATTTTATTAAAATTCACCTCTCTGTCAGCTCCTTGGAGGAGTAGGCTTTTAAAGAGATGTCTTTGGCAATTGAACATCATGATTCTGTGTTCTGAAGGAATGTTTTACTACCACCAGTGGTAGAAAATAATTTTAATTCTCTCAGGGAGAAGACCAGTACAATAAATGCTGCATTCCAATATAATAAGAAGTGATAAAATGGAAAACATTTATGAAAGAACTTTACAATTTTAGAATGTGGACAGATGAATAATAATTCCCTCCATCTTCAGATTGATTCCTGCAGTATTTTATATGCTGAATAGATTAATTTGTAATAGCGTTATATTGTCTATGACTTGATCATAAGTCATGTTCCAAGAACATGGCTTATGGTGCTTATAAGAATAATGAAATAGTAATAAAGCACTTGCATGATTCAAGCAATTATGAATGGTTTCAAATTCCTTGAAAAGAACAGGAAATCTTAGGAACAAAATAGATAGCCAAATCCTCTTTCTGAAAGCGACAGAAAAGAATATATCCTTTCTAGGACATCATAAGATCATAGAATCATGGTATCTTTTGAATTGGAAGGGACCCTTAAAGGCCATCTGATCCAACTCCCCTGCAGTGAACAGGGACACCTACAGCTAGATCAGGTGTTCAAAGCTCTGTCCAGCCTGACCTTGAATGTCTGCACGTGTGGGGCATCCACCACCTCTCTGGGCAACCTGTGTCAGTGCCTCACCACCCCTACTGTAAAAAACTTCTTCCTCATATCCAATCTAAATCACCCCTTTTTTAGTTTGAAACCATTTCCCCTTGTCCTGCTATAAAGAGTCTGTCTCTTTCCCTCTTGTACCCCCCTTCAGATACTAAAAGGCATCTCTCAGGTCTCCCCTGGAGCCTCCTCCTTCAGGCTGAGCAGCCCTAGACAGCAGATCTCCTCAGACTGCTTCAGCAAATATCTCCAATCCATTTTGCACCCGTTTGTAATTAGAAAAACATAGTCCTCAAAAGGATATGGGATTGCAAAAGGTTGATCTGCCTTTCAGCATGTACCACTTGCTCCTAGTATTGAGACTGGGCACAGTGTCTGTGGTTCCAGTGCCAGTCATGGTGTTGCATTTGGCACAGTTTTTTTTTTTACAGAGCCAGAGCTATTTCTAATACTAAGTAATTTAGCAGTGCTTACTGAGGCTGAGCAATTTCCCCTTAGCATCTTATTAATGATAACCATTAATGAAATTGTTAGCTGACTTGGAAACATGAAGAAAGTTATTCCCACTATTTATGCACACTTGAGGATCCATCCTTTACTTGCTTCCTTCTCTCCCATTATTAAGTGTCTGGCTAGTTTTATCAGTTTGTATGTAAGATTTTTGCCACACCAGAGTGCAGTGTTATCCTGGTAGAGTCCAGATATGGTCCTAGAGATATGGTATTTACCTAGATTTCTCTCCTAACATTCTTTGGTCTTTACAGGGTACTTGTCATCTAGCTTCTGTACTAGCAAAGCCATACTTGGTGCAAACGCATACAATGCTAGCGCAACCAGAGATTAGTTTCTTTCAATTTGTTACCTGTGAGTATTAATTAATATGGCCAGATTTGTTTCTGAGGGGTTCTCTTTCTAAGGTTTTCTGTTTGTTTGCTATGCGCTTCTGATTTTAGTTTGCTGTGTATTGATTCCACACTGATGCTATTAAATGAATATCATGGCTTTCTACAGATAGGAATGCAGTTGTGTTTGTGAGGTTGTGAGTATGACAGTCAAATGTATCTAACATGAATAATTAGCAGTCCTGATGTAGTAAGTTTTAAATCGCACTTTTATCCTACTGACAGGGAAGTGGCGGCTCTCAGAAATCTCTTTTCAGACTGAAAAAGTTGTTTATGCTCATTTGGTTTTCAACAGAACAAGAAATACTTTGCTAAAACACTCTTTAAAACCATGTTTCTATATATTATGAGATTCAAGTGGATTGTACCAATTCTTATAGAAAGCTCCAGGTTTCCTGCAAGATTTAGAAAGCCATTAACTTCTAGTGTTTTGCAGAACCATGCTTCTCAGAAAGACTACGTGCTTGCCTTGCTAGTTACTCCATCAGGAATATAGTAATTGCACATTTGCAGCAACTCAATTGCAATAATATATCAATACCAATACTGGTAAGGGAGCTGTAAGCAGTGCTGTATGTACAGCAGTACTCTCTGGTTAGGCATTTATGATTATGAGCAGTATATAAGCTGTGACTTTGCGAAGAACTTAATGCAAAGCTTGCCTGACTCTGGATGTTTTTTGCATAAAATGTAATAGATTGTTCCAGCTGAAATAAGTCAGACAGTGACAGGGCAGCAGACTAGCTGTCACTTCAAGTGTGGTAAATGCTACTGAATCCTATTTGCTGTTCAGAAATGTTTGCAATGGGAAGAAGGTGACATAAGCTAATCACTGACAGATGAGTTAATTCCCTTGAGGAAAAAATATTAAAGTACTTTCTGAACAGGGAAAGATCAGCCTGAGTCTATTTTCTTGAACTCTATCTGTCATTCTCCAGAAGAGAAAGCAAGTGATGGAACTAGGCATCTTCTATGAAGCAACACCACAGAGGAAAGGGGCACAAACTTAATTCATCAGATAAATACAATGTTATTAAGAATGTGGTGAGAAGCGCATGCACTGAGTTAGCCTTGGGCTATCCAAGTGACAAAAGTTGGAGAGAGGGACCTACAGAAAATGGTTTGGGATACTGAGTCATTACCTGGGTCACTTTCTAATCCCTTCTCTTCACAGCACAGGAATTCTGAGGGAGCTCGGATCTTAATGTCCAACATCAGTTGGGTTGAATTGAGGCCAAAGAGCAATATGCACTAACAAGCCTGCAGCTTCACATTGCAACAGGTTAAACTCGTGGCTCATGGAATTGAATAAAGCATTCTAAGTGGGGCAGCTTGATTCCTATATGCAGTGCATGGAGAAAGCTTGTTGGCTCATGCCAGGTCCACAGCAACCAGCATGCCAAGCTGTCATCTATGTAAATTTATTAGAAAATATCACAAAGTTATTGTTTTAAAATTCATCCATTATGTGCAGTGGGAACTTTTTTAACCAGGCTGTGCAAGTGTAGTCCATGGCAGAATTTCACTGATAATAATTGCTTAAACATTGTCTAAATGCAAGGTAGCATTTTTATTTTTATCTATTTATTTTATTTATTTATTTTATCTATTTATCTATTTATTTAGCATCTTTTATTTTTAAAACACCCATTGGTGAAGAGTGCTCCCTCATTATTTGAATGTCCTCATGGTGGGAAGACTTGAAGGAGGTCAGATCCATTCTCTAACTGCCTGGATTTCTAATCCAGGCTGGATGAATCTTTGTCTAGGGCTGTAGATTTAAAGTAATTAATTGCGTGAAAAGGAGCTAAGATTAATTTGGTGAGATAATCACTGAAAATTAAAGTCTATTCACTGGGTTCATCTTGGGTACTGTTTTTACTTTAGTCATTACTGCAGATTATTTTTTCAGTTTTTAATTTTTCTTTATTAAACAATCTCTCAGTGACATATTTCCACTGTTAAGTGCTTTTAAGTTTTTAGGAGCTATGGATGGAGATTATCTGGTTTTGGTTTTAGTCTGGCATTGAATGTTATGGGCACAAATCACATCAGAATTTTTTCATAGGTCCTTGAATCTTCTCAAATCCCAGACTGTGTTCATACTTATCCATCCTTTCAGGAATTGCATTCATGTTAATATTTAGCAATTAAGAAATTGTGCAATTCGAATACATTTTCAGAAAATGACAGTTGTCTCTTGGAATTTCTATGTTGTAGATTGGTTTGCTTTCTTTCCAAAATTCCAAGAATACTTGGTTGTCTCTGATGTATATTAACCAGCATTTATTCAAATTGGTTCCCAAAGTGTTCCATTTTCATCTTTTTTATGTTTTCTGTAAGATAAAAGTGAGTGACTCAGAGTTAAAAAGGAGTGGATTTATAGCTGGTTTTGTTAATCCTAATATTTTCTATAATAACAGGAAGAAATAAAAGATTGAGTATATGTTTTAATCATTGGAATCACAGTTGATTTTTTTTCTAATTCTGTTTTTTCCAGATGAAATAATTGTGCAGAAACCAGAGCTCACTAGTCCATCAATCTGTCATGCTCCTGGTGGGGAATACTTTGTAGAAGGAGAAACATGGAACATTGATTCTTGCACTCAGTGTACATGCCACAGTGGACGAGTCTTGTGTGAGACTGAAGTCTGTCCCCCTCTTCTTTGTCAGAACCCCACTCGCACACAGGACTCCTGCTGTCCTCAGTGCCCAGGTATGTACTGACAGCTAGTTTTCATCAGTCTTTTCTTGATTTTAGAATTTATGTTATGAATACTAGTTGTTTCAGTGTGTGCACAGTTGGTTGTTGCTTTGCCTTTTTCCTTTAGCATTTTGGAGTTTAAGCCTGCAGTCCTCCCGTTTCAATTACAAAATTTGACTCTGTGCAATAGTTATCTGCTGGTGTAGCTGTGGTCCTGAAGTTTGGACACCTTCTCTGAGGGAAATCTAATAATGTAAGGGTTGGATATTTGGGATTTGGTTACAAAAGAAAATTTGCTGTTTTTATCCTAACTTGATATGATTTGAGAGTGACTTGAAGGCAGCTGACTAATATCAGACCATTCCAGCCCAGCAGTAGACTGCCTCACAGTGTTAAGAAGGTAACAGGATTTGCTTTTCCCTAGGGATAGAGATACAATTATAAATAAATGTGAATTCCTGTTTTACGTAGCAAATAGCATGTAATGCAGTGGAAGTTCAGTGCAGACCTATGATCTATATGTAAACTCATTTCTTTATTTTTTTCTTTCTTTATTTTTCTTTATTAAAAACAAAATCTAAACATTTTACTTAAACAAAGTAGGTTTTTCCATTTCTTACACAGGGTGTTTGTTGGTTTGGGAGTTGTTATTTTTCCTGGCAAGGTTTTTTTCAGTGAAAATGTTAGTCTGTTCTACCAACAACCATTTTTCTAATTATTAACTGTGAACATTCTTTTTGTTTATCTTCAAAATAGACATAAATAAATGTTTGGAGAAATGCATCCTTCTTCACTGGCTATATGAGAAGCTTAGTCTCCTATTTTGCATACTTAGATTGAGAACCTGATCTGAGTCTCCTTATGAATCTTTTTATCTTCTTTTTCATATGTTCTCTGTACCTACAGTCATATTTCTGGATCTATAATGTCTGTTAAGATACAGATTCACTGCAGAAATATCTCCCCTGTGTGAGTGCCTGAGAATCAAAGCTGACACATCAGCATCAAGATGAAGCCTGATCAAGCTCCATCTGCTTCTCCACAGCTTATAATTATCTCCTATAAGACTGGAGAAGATGATAGCAGCATAATAGCTTTTGGTACTTTTCATCACAGAAGGCCTGGAGCTGAATCTAGGATTCAGCTTTTAGGCTTAAAATTCAATATCTTCCATTTGAGATGAATTCCTATATGCCACTCCATTTAGAACATTCAGAGTCCCTTTCTGAGAGGCTGCTTCTGACAATGATCATTTCATGATTTCACTATCTTTTTGTTTGTTGGTTGGTTGTTTTTTCTTGAGTAAACTCAGTAAAGGTTTGCATCAACTTTATTCTAGAGCATATAATGAGATCCTTATGAGCTGCAGGTACTGAACTGGCAAGCGTGACAAGGGTGAACCCTATGTGGAAGAAATATCAAGGGAAGGTAGCTACTGTCAGTTAACTAACTTAATTTTTATATTTACAGATGAGCCTCTTCAGCCTTCTTTGTCAAGCAACGTGAGCATGCCCAGCTACTGCAAAAATGATGAAGGAGATATTTTTCTAACAGCTGAGTCCTGGAAGCCCAATGTCTGCACCAGCTGCATCTGCATGGATGGTGTAATTAGATGCTATTCTGAGTCTTGCCCACCAGTGTCCTGTGAGAGACCTGTTTTGAGAAAGGGACAGTGTTGTCCTTACTGTATTGGTGAGCAAATAAGAATAGTCCATAACTTGCTACCCCTTCCTTGGGAATGAGAAAGTTTTATTTCCAAATTTAAATACGTTTTCCTGTTTTGGGGAAGAGCCATTTGTGCCTTCTGTTGAACTGAAGATTAAAATCTGCATAGGGCGCTTTGAAGGTCAATATTTGCAGTTTCAAGGTACAAGTGCAGGAATATAAAGATGTAATTTTCATACAGACTTGAGGATTTAGAGGAAGATCTAACTGATAACGCATATCAAGATATGCAGTACTGCAAATAGAAGATTACAACTGCAGTCGATAAACAGAACCATGTGAAATTTCGCAGAATGGAGAATAAAACCTTCATGTGTCTCACTTTTTTGCTTTTTTTTTTTTTCAGAACTGTGAAGAACACATTGGTAGAGGTTCTTCCTTCCTACTTTCATGTAATAGTTGAAGTGTTTAGTAGGCCACAAGTAGTAGTAACAAGACTAATTCATTTTTTGAAATTTCAAAAATGATGCTAGATTTTAGCACTGTCTTTTATTCTACTTCTTTCTGGATCCAGATCTTGTTCATATCTAACAAGTCAGCACAGATTTAAATTCAAAATCTTGCACTCCTTGGATGATTTGTTGTTTTCTGAATTCTCAAATTCATCCTGTGTTCAACATTTTTCTTTCTTGTGCAAAGAAATGTTAATTAGGAAAAATAACCATCTACATTAGAGAGTATAAAGGGATGTCCATGCGATGAGTGAAAAGATTACTCTTCTGCACAAAACAGCATTGACTTTGTATGTTTACCAGGTGTGTTTGATGTCCTGGTGAAGTAAGAGGAAATATGAGAAAAGACAAGTAGAGCACAGTCTTTTGAACTGCATTTTTCCATGTGGGTTTCTCACTGTACTTCTCCTTTGTTTCCACTCTTCTTGAGTGCTTGTTGGTGTTGTAGCCTTCATTTTTATGCTGTGTTTATACTCTTATAGAGATGGACATCAAGCAGGAGATATGCACAGGATCTTCTTTTAAAGATTCAGAGGTGCAAGACTGCTACTCTGAGTTTATCTTTGTTCATTTTTCTAAAAAAACACTGTATGTGTTACATTTTGTTGTCTTCTATATAAACTCATGAAACCTGAGCAAGTTAAAGGACTTATCCAGCCAACAGGGCTGCAGACTTGAAGCTGTCCTAAGTGGGGCAAGGTAACATTTCTGGGAGTAGATCAGCCCAGGGTGAACAAGGAGTGCTCATCTTTAGTTCCAGATTAAGAGTAACAAATAGAGAACTACTCAGGCTGTGCTCCTTGCTCTGTCCCTTGCCATACCTACATCCTAACCTAAAAAGGTCTTCATTGCCTCTTTATGAACACTTTTAACACAAAAATAATCATTTTTAAATGGAAATCATATGTGTTTTTTGCAGCTTTTGACCACTTTTTCCTCCCACTCCTCCTTTCCTATATCCCGTATTCATATAGAAGACTTCTACTTGAAGTTACATCTATGGACACATGGATGCCCAATTCAAGGACCTCTGGAACTTCTAAGCTTTTCAGATGCTTTCATTAGTATTTTCTCAGTAGTACTCAGTAGTCTTCTTTTGTATTTGAATTTACTGTGTCCAGATATATGACACTGGTCTGCTGACTGCAAGCCTTTTTATTGTAGATAATATTGATCTATTTATGTTGTCTCTAAATAAAATCTATGATGACGACCAAAATATTTAATAAGGATTTGTATTCATATTTGGGAGGTAATTCTAGCTGACGTATTTATATACGTAATTTGTATGGATACTAAATCAATATTTCTCTAACAGCTTAGTGGGTTTCTTTGCAATTTGGTTCTGCTGTCTCATGCATCTGCTTAATCTGCAAATCCAGTATCATCACCATGATTCTTCATAATAATTTCTGCCTCTAGCAGAAAAAGGTACTGAGAAGCTATGCTGAAAATGAGGTTCTTTCTGGGTTTTGGAGGTTCTGCTCTGTACTGTTTTTTGTTTGTTTGATATTCTATAAAATGCTATAGCAGCAAATAAACAAGTTAAGCAATTCATGATCATCTTCTCAGTGAAATTGAAGGTATAATACAGGTAATCTGAAAGACTTGCGTAGGTATCAGCATTAAAATAAAGATGTATTGGATGCTTAAAAAGAAAATGAATGCTGGTTTTGAGTGTTTTCCAAAGGCCTACTTTATTTATCACATCTAGGTCTCTATTACATAATGTGTCAAAATCTGTCTGAAAAAAATGTTGGTTCTGTAGCTCTCAATCTTTGGAAAAAGTGTTCAGGAACCTAACCTCACTTTTTTGAGGGTTACAATCGTACCAATTTCCAACTTATATAATACTGGCCATGAAAAAGCTACCCTCTTCATGGGAGTTTCCACTGATGTGGTTACAAAGAATAAACATATCCCCTTAATATCTGTTTTGTCATAATAAATAGTGGAAACTCTTCTAGTTACATCACTCAAGAGTTGCTTCCTTCTTCTTGGCATCCTTCCTAGTCTTGTCTTGAAGTATTCCAGACTGAATTTGTCTGTGTTGAATCTTGGTAATTAGAACTGTAGGTTGACTTTCTTCTTAAATAGGATTTAAATAGGATTTACTAGGAAAAGTGGAGGAGGATGAGTTAGGAGTCTCAAACAGTCAAAAAAAAAAAAAAAAAAAGTTGTTTTATCTTAATTTTCACAGTACTTTTGATATCACTGTTTCATGTCCCAGTCATCCATCTTCTAGCCTCTTGCATGAGGAAAATGAGAAGCATTAGTTTGGGCTGGTAATGTACTTCATAAAGAAGTAGAAATTGTATTTCTGAAAAATCTATGAAAGATGTGGAGAGGGTCTTTTAACTATAGCCAAGATTTCTTCTTAGTCTTCACTGTTATATTTTGGAAAAACATCAGATCTGTGTGCAATTGGCCATCCCAACACTGCTCTGTTTTTCTTCAACAGAAGATACAGTACCAAAGAAAGTGGTCTGCCACTTCAGTGGAAAAACATACGCAGATGAGGAGCGTTGGGACATCGACAGCTGCACGCACTGTTACTGCCTGCAGGGCCAGACTCTCTGCTCTACTGTTAGCTGCCCACCCCTGCCCTGTGCTGAACCCATCAATGTGGAGGGAAGCTGCTGCCCCATGTGCCCAGGTAATGTGATGTAATGACTTAGATTATTGCAGTGCTCTTTTCCAGGACTGATAGTTAGGCTTTTTATTGTTTTTTGAATGTCAGTCCGTATTGAATGATGTCATGGAGACGTTTAGGCTTCAGGAAAATGAATAAGATAGGCACATTGTGCAAACATATAGTTTGAATTTTATTTACTCTAAGAACTGCATATTTAAAAACTGTTATTTTGGTTGGTTTTTTGTTTGTTTGTTTGCTTCTGCTGTCTGTTGGTATACAAACTTATGAAAATAAACTAATGAAGTAGGAAAATGAATAGTTTTGCAATTCTGCATATTTGCCCAGTAATTAATATTTCTGTCCCTTCTAGGTCACTACTTTTCAAATACTTCATTACTAACATCTTTTAATTTGATACGTATGTAATATGAAATTGTCTTAGCTGTGGACACAAGGGGCATAAGAACTGCAACTGTTTTTTAATGCTACTCCTGACATATTTTTGCAGGTGTTTTCCTTCTTACTGAGTCAGCTAATAACTACTTCTGACAGGACAATTCAGCAGTAGCATCTCTTTCGATTCTCCCGCTTTGAGAAGAAAAAAAAAATTGTCAGTTATGTACTGGCTGGAAGGATGTAGCCCTGTCTTGGCATTTTTATGTTTAGTATCACAAACCAAGCCTTAGCCATCTATTCTGAAATGTTTTTTTAAAATGCAAAAAGTTGTTTACAGGACTACATCATTCCTTTTACATTAGTATAACGATTATGACAACATGCATGAATCTTGTGTACAATGGAAATTTTTTTAACTCAAATTAAAGATATTATGTCAAATTAAAACCATATCCCATAGCTGTAATGGAGAAAATTCTAAAACAAATGAAAAGATTCATAGTAGAAAGCACTGCATATAGCCAGATGTATCTACTGAATTAAGAGCAGCACCAGAAAATTAAGAACCTTGTAATTTGTGAAAAACATTCATCTCATTTTCCAGAGATGTATGTACCTGAACCTACTAACATCCCTATTGAGAAGACAAATCATCGAGGAGATGTTGAACTAGAAGTGCCAAACTGGTCAACACCAAGTGAAAATGACATCATCCACATTCACAGAGGTAAAATCTGATATAAATGGGGCTAACTTAGATCTGCGACTATTCCCCATGTTTTAATGTGCTTATTTTTTTCAATTCTGGTAGCATCTGTGTAATGCTTTGAAAAAGATGGTCATCTGAGAATATTATTCTGTTACTATACTGTTTTGAGCAAAGAGGACTCAGTCTGTTAAAGTATAGTTAAACAATTTGATCTCATTATCATTACATCTTCAGCTTGGAAGATGCATCTTTGATATGACAGAGTTCTGTACACTTATGAATATGATAAACTGGTGAATGAGGAGTGCTTCTGCAGTGTCTTTTTCATACACAAGCTAGAAAGCAGGATGCTACTACGCCATAGGCATCAATGAACTTTGATTTGGTCCATTTGACATTCTTGTACTGAAAGTTAAAAACAGAAGAACGTACAATACCTTCATAGAATTGGAGGGGTTGGAAGGGAGATTATCAGGTCCAACCCCCTACTAAAGCAAGTCCCCTACAGTAGGTTGCACAGGCAAGTATGCAGATGAGTCTTAACTATCTCCAGAAAAGGAGACTCCATGGCTTCTCTGGGCAGCCTGTTTCAGTGCTCCGTCTCCCTAACAGTGAAGTTCTTCCTCATGTTTGAATGGAACTTCCTGTGTTATAGTCTTTGTCCATTGCCCTTTATTCTATTCTGCACACCACTTAAAAGAATCTCACCCTATATTCTTGAGTCCCACACTGAATATATCATAGAAAAATGGCTGTGGAACAGAACACTTCAGGTGTAATGACACAAGACTGTTAAAATTGTCTAATGGTGTAAATCCGTCTTTGGTTTTAAAACTACGCTACCCAGCAGAGTAGGGGAAAACACTGTATGTCACACTTTTTGCTAACTTTTTCTAATTGAAGGGCTATTAAAATTTGTATATATATTTTTTTCTGTATCCAAGTATCGTATCATCGCATGCTACTACTTGGTGGCTAGGAGAAAGGATATCCGAAATATAACTGCTATACAAAACTGTAGAGTTACACTGTTTATAATTTCAACATTTTCATGTTTCAGAGGTGTTGGGAATTGGCTTGTGTCTATCCTGGCTGAGAAACTGTGAATGTGCACTGAAAACCGTGTGGGAATAGTGTCACTGAAAATGGTCATGCTTTGAAATTACATGAAAAACTGAGTCTATTAGACTGCCAGTAGGCTGTTTTCACAGGCTGAGTGGTGCAAGTATTGTAATAATTTCTCAACAGGCAGGAACAGACAGGACTGAACTGCTCTATCAGCTTAAAAAAAGTAAAAATTATTAATTAAAAAAAAAAATCAATTTTTCATTGTAAGACTACCAGGTTTTCTGCTGCACAGAAATACAGCATAATTTTTCTATGAGTGGGAATTTGGTTGTGATCAGATAAGATGAAGTGAATACAACTGAGCTGTCACAGTTGCTTATTATTGCTCCTTTAGATTCCATCCAATTTCCTCTTTTTGATGGCCTTTTCCTGGCTAATATTGTCACTATACAAACTACTAGCTTTCAGTTATTCTAATTTATATAAAAAAGGAACGTTTCAGGAGAAAAATTCATGAAAATGACAGGGTTTGTGACTGAGGCTTTGATATTATTTATGGATAAGGGCCCATTTATCATTACTAATGTCAAATGCCCACGTTTGTCTTGCAGACATGAATCATCTCCAGGGAGAGTACAGAAGTGGAAGTGGACCACACCCCAGTGAAGATGCATCAGTTAGCTCTGTTACCTTGGTGATAATTCTAATCACGATAGCGCTGTTAGTAATCATCGTCTTTCTGCTCATCAATCAGAAAAAGCAGTGGATTCCAGTGTCCTGCTACAAAGCTCCAACAAAGGTGCCATATTCATGCCTATTTCCAGCTTCTCACGTCTCTAAAAATGAGATTGACTAGAATATTCTGTGAGATGCAATTGAATTCACATCGTACGAACTCGGTTATTTTTCATTTAAGCCTGAATCCTTTTTATACCTTTGAGGCTGGTGGGGTTTATTTAATCTCCTGAATAGTTATTTTTATTATTGAATGAATGCCAGTAATTTCTTTCTTGATGCAGTGATGAGTGGAGACTGGATAGAAATAAAGTTCAGCAAAAAAAAATCCTAAAAAGTTCCCAACTTTATATGTGTGTACATAATTGTATGCAGTTCTCATCTGCAGTCATCACTTGGGAGAAAGGTTTTGTTTTCTAAACTTCCATCCATTTTCAAAGTATTGTCCAACATCAGATACTGTAAGTGCTAGTAATGTTCATCACATTTTCTAATAACTACATTATATTGGACAATTCTAACATAAAATCACTGATTGGTTGCAAAAAGTGTAATGAATTTGAAACCAATAATTTTTTTAATTACAGACTTTATTTACACTACAAATATCATAGACTAAACACTGTTGTTCAGCCTATCCAGTGCTAACACAGTCGCATGAAATGGCACTTTTAATAGTCAAGTGTACTATTTCAGAGGATATCTTTCATTTTTTCCAGAGTTGTTACTGATATTATAAACTATTACTATATAGCTTCTCATCTCTTTTATCTTCCTGATGCTAATGAAATAAAACAATGCAGTGTTTTGAGCAAAAATATTCCCACTCTTAGGATTTTGGGGATTGGAACTACTTTTCCAAGGAGTAAATGTCCATTATAGCCTTTAAGCTGCATGTCATCACATTTTCTCATTTTCTTTCTGCTTTCTCTATGATGGCTGCAGGAGAAACTGCTTATAGTTATTTAAATATGCTGAGAAAGCAGAAAAAAATATAGACATTTGATGTTAATCTAAAAATCGACACATAGCTACTAAGCTACATAATAGTACACAGGATGAGATAATTTTACTGAAGAGCTATAGAAAAAGGGTTACTTAAAAGGCAATGATACATCAGATCCAGTAGAAGATGGGTACATTGTTGAAGAAAACATATACTGCTTGTTTCTCTGTCAGGAATGACAGGTTTTTCCACAATTCTCTAGAAGACTTTGCACTTCTGCTATACATTCTCAAATTTAGTCTAGGAAATAAACGGGAGATCTTGTCTACTGCTGTTCCCTCTGCTTCTTGTCGCATAAAATAACACTTTAATATTGTAAAATGTGGCCTTATTTTTGTGTTTTTATTCCTTGTTTTGTTGTAAACTCTTTTCTTACCTGTGAGTCAACTGGTTTCCATAGAATTGCTCCTTAAGGTAACAGAATCTCACATTTAACAGAGGAGACAATCAACTTCAATTGCTTGAATAAAAATAAAAGAAATCTCTCCCATTATACTAGTGGTATTGTCACCAAGAACAAAACGTTCTCAAAAATGATCAGCTATATAGAGGCTATTAAAGTGTTGAAAACAACCTCCTGCACCTCTGAGGCAACAAGTTTAAGCCCTTGCGTAGTGGAGGACTAATAGGTAACAGTTTAACTGGGAAAAGAGAATACCAGAACTTTACTGAGAAGATGAAAATTAGTGATTTGTAAGAGGCTGTTGGTTTGTCATTGGGCTTGGCATAAACCTTTACCAAGCTTAGCAAGAGTCCAAACTGTTTCATTGCCAATGTGATTTCCCTTTGTGTTTATGGGTTTGTACCACAAACACCTGCTAAAAGTGGGTCGAATACAGGAAAACAAAAAACTGATTCAGTGTTCTTCTTTTCTTAACAGCCATCTTGCCTAAACAACCAACTGGTATATGTGGACTGCAAGAAAGGTACCATGGTCCAGGTGGACAGTTCTCAGAGGATGCTAAGAATTGCAGACCCGGATTCAAGATACAGCGGATTTTACAGCATGCAGAAACAGAACAACCTACAGGCAGATAATTTCTATCAAACAGTTTGAAGAATTGCACCCTTACCAAGGATTTAAGAACGAGAGAGAGAGAGAGAGAGAGAGAGAGAGACAAAGTCTGCTATTAAAATAAAGCTAGAATCGTGCACTTGCTTAGTGGATTGTATTGGATTTGTGACTACATGTACAGCTCTAAGACCTTACTGGGATGAGCTCTGACTCCTGCAATGTGCCAGAAAAAAGCATTCCCACTTTTCCTTGAGATAACTGACCAAGTGTTTTCTTAGAACCAAAGTTTTAAAACTTAAACTTGTTAAGGTGTATTTGCTTGTAACATAGCTATAGAGGTTTTTTGGGAGGGGGAATCAGGGGCTAGGAGTAGGCAATGAGGTAAAAGAAAGTTTCAGAGAAGAAAAGCTGGTCATGCTTGGCTGGAGAAGAAAATGAATAAATACCACCAAGCAGCAGGACAGTGGCTTTTCTTGTTGTTCTGAAATTGCATCTGTTGCAGCAAATCCTAACCCCAAGTGGAAAAAAAAAAATAAAAAGGTCTGACGTTTTCTTTCCAGCTGTTGCTACAATAATATACTCATAGAACAGAATTTGTCACATCACAGGTGTGGTGTAGCTGCAAATATTTTTCTATATGTTGAGAAGCTGCAGTAGTTAATGAAATAGCAAGGAAAAGGTTATAGCAGAAAATAAAGGGTGGGTTTATTAAGGATGTACAAAATTACACCTTGTGCTGCTTTTTGTTTTTTGTTTTATTTTTGTTTTCTTCAAAGCTGATTGGCTAGATTAGCCAGACTTTGGCAGAGTTAGCAAATGACTGAGGCCTAAGTAATTCCTGAAATGAGCACTGGATCTTTTGACAGCAGTATTGAAGGAAGGAAGGAAAAGTCAAGAACACCATGCAGTTCCAGGGGCTTTTGTTTGTTTGTTTGTCTGTTGTGGTTTCATTTTGTTATTTGATATCAATCTCTGGTTGTTCATACAGGAGAAGGAAAAATATTTTTTTGTTGGACAAAGCTCTTGCTTAAAAGAGAGTAAAAAAGAGACTGTTTTAAGGTTGTTGTTCTTTTTTTTTTTTTTCCTGTTGATGTTCTTATTTACTGGTATGCAGATTTAGAAACTACTTCCATGCTAGGAAGCTGCTTAATTTTAATTGTATATTACTCAAGCACCTTTTTTGAAGCTCAGAAAAAAAGGAGATCATGCTTCTTTAAACTCTAGCATTATAGGAATATTTATGTAAATATAATTATGCTAAAAACAACAAAAAGTATTTGTATGTTTGTGTATATATATGTATATACAAATGCATGTAGGTATACGTATGTATATATACATGCATGTGTATGTACACTATACGTATATATACTGTATATATAAAATGCTATGTATACAGTATATATTTTTTCTATTTTTTTTTCTTGTTGAATGTATTTTTATCTGAGAGAGATTTTACCCAGAGCAAAAACAGATAAACAGGCATTCCATATCAGTGCTTAATCACTTGTGAGTTTAGAAAAGACGAGAAAAGAGCATCTCATTCTACCTACAGTTTGATTTGATATGAAAGTGTTTGTGTGCGTGTGTGCGTGTGTGTGTGCACTCTTGTGTTTGCGTGTGTACAGTACGTGCACGGTTATAGCAGTAAGCGTTGCTCTTGCTACTTGCTACATTTCAGGGTGTTTCTTATTTTTCTTTTCCTGCTTAGCCTTAAAAAGGCTTTTTAATGAATGCATTGGCTAGAGACACTGATGACAATATACATGCAGCACTAATCAGCTCCATAGAATAACACCATCAGCTCCTGGATTTTCTATTGTTTTGGTTTTTTTTTTTCTTTCTTTCTTTTATTTCTTTTTTTTTTTTTTTTTTTCAAACAATTGTTTGAAACAACTACTGGAATATTGTCCACATTAAGCTGGAAGTTTGTTGTAGCTTGCCTCATTTATAACTCTGGCTGTATAATACAATGTTAACTTTCCAAACAGGTCTTGGCACTTTTATACTAATTACCCATTTGTGCATTGCCTTTTTTCTTTTACAAATGCTTGTCATAAGAGACACAGATACCCAGTATGCTTAATGTGAAAAGAAAATGTATTTTTTGTAAAGGAACTCTCAAGTATTGTTGTAAATACTTGGTCAGAGGTTGCTGAACTTTAAAAACTGAAAAGAAAAAAAAAACCTAATTTATTATTATAATGACCTAATTTATTAATCTGAAGATTAACAATTTTTTTGTTTGTTTTAGAATATCAAAAAGGTGTTCTAGCTGTTTGCATCAAAGCAAAAAATAGGTGTATCATCAAGGGTCAACATTTTTTCTGCTTATGTAACTTCCATTTCCAACCACCAATAAGAAAAAATGTGGTCTCCCCAGTATTTTGTACTCAATCTGATATTGAAACAGAGACGTTTCTGTCCAGTTACTACAAAGATTTTGTCAAGACAAGGCATCCATTCCTTGCATAAGAGTAAGCAGTCTTTATCCAGAAATTGTAAATGCTTGCTTTTGTTTTACAATCAAGGCCATATTCTGAAAATATTAGCAGGATATAGGACATGGTGTAAAATGTTTTTTATTATTATTATTTTATTATTATTATTTTAAAGATATGATTTATCCTATGTGCTGTATCCATTACACTCTTTTACTTTGGTTCCTGTTGTGCTCTTGTAAGAGAAATGCAGATATAATTTTCTGAAAAATAGATGCATATGTGGCACTCGGAGTGCACTGCGGTTCAGCAGATTGCTTGTTTACTTTTTTAACTGTAAGGCGGTTTCTTGTAATTTGGCTCTTGGCAGCACAATAAAAAAAAAAATTTTAAACCTACTGATGTCTGTTTTCTTAAATCTTCATATTTACTACTTCCTCACGCTAGTCCTTGAGACATTCATTTATATCTTTATGTTATGATGAGTCATTTGTTGTCTTCGATCAGAACAGTTCAGGAAGTACTGTGGGTGAAGAGCTGTTTGCAGTTACAGAAAGCTCTGGGTTCTACACTAAAGAATTTTCACACTGATGGGACTTGTGGCATTCCAAATAGTTTCAGCATTCACTGAAGTGCAATCAAAAATAAAGTTCTGTCTGATTTTGACTCCATCTGGTCCAGCCATGCCTCCCACAGTCAATCACACAGGACTGTGACATAAGGTCCCGTAGAAGGCCTGTGGGATCACAGCTTTAAGGACTTTATAGAATCATAGAATTATTTGAGTTGGAAGGGACTCTTAAAGGCCATCTGGTCCAGCTTCCCTGCAGTGAACAAGGACATCTAGAGCTACATCGGGGTGCTCAGAGCCCCATCCAGCCTGACCTTGAATGTCTCCAGGGACAGGGCATCCATCTCTCTGGGGAACCTGTGCCAGTGCCTCACCACCCTAAAAATCGTGGAATCATAGGATCATAGAATTGCTTGGGTTGGAAGGAACCACAAGGATCATCCGACTCCAACCCCCTGCTGCAGGCAGGGCTGCCAACCTCAATATCTAATACAAGATCAGGCTGCTGGGGGCCCCATCCAACCTGGTCTTTACCCTTACTGTAAAAAAGCTTATTACTTATGTCCAACCTAACACTGCCCTCTTTCAATCTGAAACCACTTCCCCTTGTCCTGTCACAACAGACCCTAATAAAGAGGATGTCCCTTTCCTTCTTATAACCCCCCTTCAGATACTGAAAGGCCACTCTCAGGTGTCCCCAGAGCATTCTCTTCCCCAGGCAGAACAGGTCCAGCTCTCTCAACCTGTCCTTATAGGAGAAGTGTTCCACCCCTTAGATCGTTTATTTACATATTTGCCTGATCTAGCATTTTTGCTCCTTCCTGACAGTGTCTATGGAAGGCTGTTTTTCGAGCAGTATCTCTAAATGCTGCCTGTGAAGAACTTGTTTTTTCATCCACATAGAACAGGAAATAACTCCATGCTAATGTAAAAAATGATGGTGCATCCACATTTGAACACTTGAAGCAGACCTGGCCTCCAATGCAGTACTATCAGTATCAGAAAAGATTACATTTGGAATGCCTGTGTAGGATACAGATGCTTTGTCTCTTTCTAAACACCAAGTGAGAAAAATGAAGAGCTAAGCAGAAGAAACCTAGAAGCTAAGCAGAGAAACCTAGAAACACAGAGTGATTGAGGTTAGAAATATTAAGTCCAAACATCTACCAAACCTACTGAGCCCCAACGCCAAACCTTAGTGCTACATCCACACATCTCTTAAATACTGCCCGTTCCTATGCTTGACCACCCTCACCATGAATAAATGCTTCCTGATATTCAACTTAACCCTCCTCTGGTGCAATTTGAAGCCATTGCCTCGTGTCCCATCACTTGCCAGGTGAGAAGAGGCCAACACCCTCCTCACTGCAAGCTCCTTTTAGGAAGCTGGAGGATCCAGGTCTCCCCACAGCTTTCTTTCTCTGAACAGCCCCAGTTCTCCCAGCTGTTCCTAAATGCTGTTTTCCAGACCCTCCACCAGCTTCACTGCTCTTCTCTGGACATATCTGACCCTACATATCCCGTACTGAGGGGCTCAAAACTGAACGTGGCACGCTGTGGAACATCGCTTGGACAACTCAGACACCGGGTTTGAACTTTGGGTGGTGCCGACTGGAGCCGGGTGCCGGACGACCTCGCTTGGACTCGTTGATCCTTCTAACTCGGGTTATCTGCGACTACTGCAGCCCCGGGCCTGCGGCTGTCACTTCGATTCAACAGCGCTGACAGAACTCCTTTAAAGCGCCCCTGCTTCCACCGCATCTAAGCGACGACGCGGGCACCTCAGGGAGCCGCCACTCCGGGGCAGGCAGCGAGGCAGGCAGCGTGCGCGCCTCGAACCGAGTAGGGCTGAAGGCTCCCCCTCCCGGAAGCCCACCGGGCGGGTGCGGGCGGCTCCGGCTGTCCCGGCAGCGCCCCGTAGCTCCGCCGCCCGCAGTTTCCGTCTCGGCGGTGGCGGAACGAAGGCGCCGCCCACCGCGGCCGACGCCCCCCCCCGCTCCTCCCGCCCGTCACGCGCCCCGCCTCCCGCCCCCCTCCCCCCCCCCGCCCCCAACTCCGTGGAGCCGCCGGGAGCGCGCAGCGCCCGGAGCCGTGACCGGGGGCGCGCAGCCCGGCGTCTCCGGCTGCGGCGATGGCGGCGGCGGCCTCGCAGCGAGACCCGGGGGACTGGCAGGACTTCTCGGGCTTCCAGCCCTCGGCGGGGAGCGCTCCGGAAACCGCCCGAGGCGACAAAGGCGGTTGGGATCTGGGAGCGAAGTTGTCTCTCTGCTTCGAGCCCCCCCCGACCCGCGCCTCCGGTTGCGGCGAGAGCCGCGTTCCGCTGCGGCCCCTCACGGAGCAGAGCGCGCTGCAGGACGACGAGTGAGTGCGGGCCCGGGGGTGGGGGTGGGGGGAGGGGAGGCGGGCGGCGGCGTTCCGGCCGGGTGGGGGGGGCCCGGTCCGGCCGACGGAGAGCGCGGTGCCCGCCTGTGCTGCACCGCTGGGCCTGCGGGCGCGGGCCTAACGCTGCGCCCCGCTTTCGCCGGGTCCCCGGTCGGTCTGGCTTCTGGCCGAACGCGCGTTTGCAATGAGGCGTGGGAACGGCGCCTCCGAGTTTCGCAGCCTTGGTCGTTGCTGTCTGCCCTCAGCGACGGAGCGCTTCGGGCCTGTGCTGCCTTCCTGCTTTTAACTTCGTGTTAAGAATCGCTGTACCTTATGGTAAATGCCGCTCTCGGATTACTTCATTAGGAACGCCGCGGTGTTTCTTTTACTTCGAGGTAACTGGGTTGGGTGCCCCATCCCAAGAGAAGGGGCAAAAAAAAGCCCCTCAGCAGATGCCGGGCTAACTGGTACCAGCAGGGAGGTCATCGCTGAGCCGTGAGTCAGAGGCATTGCTCAGTGCTGAGGCTCGGCCTGCCCTATGAGCCTGGCTATGCAACCGCTCCAGACACGCACCCACATTGCAGTGCTTCCAGGAGGTCCAGGATCTGAGCTGCTGTACCCCCAGTAGGACTGCGTGTGCGAGCAGCTTGTGTGCAGAAGTGATTAAGATGAGCTGTAAAGAAGAGTGGTGAGCTGTGGTCAGCGAGAGTACTGCTGGATAAAGCAAAATTCTTGAAACTTTGTTTTTCTGTGATAAATGGGGGGGAAAAAAGCTTTATGAAAGTTAACGTGAGCTGTAAAAATAGAAGTTTGGCTCAGACGTTGCTGTCAGCCTCCCCTACTTCTTGACTTTAATCTGCAGGAAGACAGGAACAACTGTAGGAAAAGAATTTCTAGCTGATCTCAAGTTTCAGTAGGGAAAGCCTTGCCCACTCCCCAGGAAGATTTTGAGTGGAGTTATATTGTTAGCCATCAGGCTGTCTCTCTTTTTTTTTCTTTTTTTTTTTTTTTAAACCTTGCTTTACTTTACTGCTCTGCCTGAATTTTGGATTTAAAATAATTGATGTTTATTAAAAAGAACTTGGCTTCTTGACTCCAAAGCATAATAAAAATATTGTCAGTAAATTGCAGGTGAATATTTAAGGAGGAAAATTGATACTCATAGGCAGAAAGATATTTCCATTACAGGTATGCTTACTGTGTTATGCTGTACGTTTTAATTCCTCTTTTTCTTTCTGCAGGATTTGGAATGCTTTGACTGATAATTATGGTAACGTAATGCCAGTTGACTGGAAATCTTCCCACACCAGAGCTTTGCACTTGCCAACTCTGAATCTTTCAGAAAAAGGGGTAAGTTCCAATCTGCAGAAATACCCTTTTGAATCTCTTACGCTCAACAGGGAAATAAAGCAATTTGCATTTGTATAAAGGACTGTTGCTACTAAATAGATTAAAATATTTTGCTTGATACTGGAAGTGAGGCTGTTGAATATTACACACGGGGAAAATGATTGTTGATGTATGTTCGCTTCTGTTTGGGTAGGAGGGACTTAGGGTTAAATGGAGGCCTTTGGAGGCCAGTGCTACTTAGACCACAGCATGGTAGACAGTTGTACAATGAGAAAGAGAGGAGAAAGTGCTTCAGATAAAAACTATTTCATTTTGAAGAATGTTCTGGGTAAGGGAGGAAAAAAAAAGAGTATTCTGATTTAGTAAATCTCGTATGGACTTTTATAAAGTTGATCTCATTCTGCATTCATTTGGAGACTGAAGTGATCCTTTAGTGGGAAAATTGACCAAGGAGAACAGAAGTGCAACTTAGTTCTGTTTGGTTGTCCTCTGAAGTTGTCCTCTGAGCTTCTTACACGTGGATTAAAACACTTGAGGAAGAAAGCTAGGAAGAATTCTCATCTCTCAGGTCTTCCGAGGGAACAAGTTGTTTAAGCATGGTGAAGTTGGATTACGTTGTAAAAATATCTCAGTGTGTAACCTGAGAATAGATTAATGCTTTGATTTCTGCTGCCCATTAAGGAATCCATAGCTACTTTTTATGATGACAAGAGCAGCGATTGTTCTAGTGAAAAGGATAGCAGAAAAAAAAAAACCCACAACATTTCACTATCTTCCCTGCAGAGACTGTCTTTCTCAGTTGGAGTCTGATGATTATCTCTTGATTTTTGACTTACATATATTCTAGTTTTTATTAATAGCATGCTCAGACTTTCTAAGTGATTTTAAAGTAATTAAATCCTTACATTTAAAGTTAAAAGCAGCTGCAGCCCCCTGTGCTGTGTTCATGTTTATGTGACTGAAACAATGGACTGGAAGGTTGATTTCTTAACAAGTAACCGGTTACAATACACAAATATTTAATGGAATTTTTGTAGGGAAATCATGAAGGAACTACATAAATACATGAAGTTGTGTTGCTGGATTACAAAGAATCTTAGGTATGCTGGCAGTAGAAAAGAAATTAGTTTATGAAATAAACATAGCTCAAGTTTTTTAAGTTTCCACTCCACCTGGCATGCCTTTGGATGTCTGAAGCCCATCTGTTTGGCGGCATACAGCACCATTTCTTTTCCTACTTCTCTGTTTCAGCAGTACTTCTGAATATGTGACAGCACATATGGACCAGCTAGTAGCTTGCTTTAACTTTCTTACAATAATGCTAACAGCTAAGCAATGCTTCCTTGATGTCTTTGAAGCTAGTAATATGCCATTGGATTTGTGCTTGAGGTATTCCTCTTCTAAGAGGTGAATGAGGTTGATTCATCAAATCTTTGTTGCTTTGACATCACAGATCTCTGAATACTTTTACGTAGCTCTGGCAGCAAAAGGGGAAGCTGGGAGGAAGTGTTGTGCAGTGGTGCAAGGAACAGCGTTGCATAATTGCTTTTATTGTGTTATTGTTAGATTACTTGTAGACGTGTCGCTGCCTGAATTGATCTGTTTGGCAGGTACAAAAACTGAAGCTGCCAGTGCAAGGAATGGGAATGTGAGGCCTGAAATGGGCACCCAGTGTGGCTGGATGCACTGCCAGGTGGACATGTTGGTGTCAGCTGTGCTTTGGGCTGTTTTAATTGCTTTATTAGCCTAATGATCAGAATATATTCTGTGACTCTCTTAAAACGTTGTTTCTGGGGATGTGAGGAAGGAGGAGCTGACCTCCTTCTGGATGTGCTATTATCCTTGTTTACCATCTCATAGATGTTGACTGTTTCAGGACTGCAGACATGAACAAATGTCATAACTGAGATGTGTCTGTGTGGTGGGTGAGCAGATGTTCCAAGTGGAGGCCTGTGACTGTGTGGTTGGTCCAGATTGTGGAAAAAAAGAGGACACTCGCCTTCTTTCTGATGTCTGAAGAAATACGAATTGTGTGTTTTCAGATGATTTTAGCTTTTCTAGGTTGTTTTGACTGGAATGTGATAACAGACAAAATGCAGAAAAAGAATGATATTTGTAAATAAGTTATAATATGTCAGAGTATGAGAGTAAAATATATGTGACTGATGAAGGAGGTGACTTAAGGAAACACTCTAATTTTAGAACAACTTTTTATGTTGCTTTCATTATGTGAAAAACTCAAAAAGCACATAAAATCACAGGTGTGTAATATTTATTCTATGTAGGTTCCCACCCCACACTGAATAACGTCAGTCTTCTTTTAAGGCAACTGCCTGTTTTAAATATCTGCATTGGGCTGACAGCTTCCCCTACAAATATCTACGTGATGTTGTGTATGTGGTCTTTAAATGCTGAGTTCATCTTTCAAGAGTGACGCCTCTCTTAACTATTTCAGTGCGTAAGATGCTTCAGTTTCTGGGTGCTTGACAGCGAAAAGCGTTGATACCAGTATTATGGGCAAGGATGTATTATGGGCAACAAATGTTTTGATTGTGAAACTCTATATTAGTTCCCTTTTGTTTTCTTTATAATTTCTGTATATGCATTTTTATTTGTGTGTGTTCAATTTTCATGCTTTCTAGGTAAATGATAACTTAAACCTTGACCTGTCAGATGATGAAGAGCTGAGAGAACAGCTGGATATGCATTCCATCATTGTTTCCTGCATCAATGATGAACCACTGTTCACAGCAGAACAGGTACATTTTTCAGCATGGTGGTGATATTGTAGTATTTTCTTTTCACCTGTAGTTATGTTGTATTCTTCTTCCTTGCTGTTTACAGGAGCTAGCTTTCTTGATTGGTTTTGGTTTTTGGGTTTGTTTTTTGTTTGTTTTTTTAGAGTCATAGTAATGTGTAAGATATTATTTGTACCATTCAGGTTTGAAAAGGTACTTCACATGAGGTCGGTATGATAGTCAGGATCTTTAAAATCTTTATACTCTTCTTGTCATGAATAAGTCAGAAAAGCTACTAAATTAAATACATGGGCTAAGAAGCCAAAACATTTTCTGTGTATTAAGATTACTGGAATGTTTGTAGTTTCCCAACTTGACAACGTGGGCATTCATATCTGCATGTGGCTTTGTGGTTAGTGAAAATTCTCTGAAGTTTTTGCCTATATGAGAGCAAAATAACAGTTCTGCTAATACGCATCTAAATTCTTGGTATCTAAGGGCTTCTTTTTGAGATGCATGGATTTATGCTCTATTCAGGATCACTGTTTTGAGTAAAGTTAATGTCCATCCCACTTTAGTAAGCAAATGCAATATAATATATTCAGTATAATATAATAGCAAAAAAAAAAAAAAAAAGGGGGGGGGGGGGTTGTGGTTTAGATGGCTTTGAAGAAATGATAGTACTTCTTTTTTTCTTTTTTTTCCTGCTAATCATGTCGTGGGGATCTTCCATTCTGATCCAAGTGCGGATTAACAGGAAGGTTTTGCTGTGTTAGCAGAGATATGGAGAAAAACATTCAGACTTAAAAGAGCTGAGAACACAGAATTCCATTCGCAGTAGATGATTTTGGGTGGCGTTTTTAAATGTCGTCTTTGTTCCTTGTGCACTGAATTTTCTCTATAAGTAGCATCCTTAACAGTTCACAAGAGTTTTGCTTAGAGAAGTGTAGTGAAATTTGAGAGTATAAAAAAACCTCATTGACTTTGTTGCCATTTTGTTTTCCTTTGACCGAACCCTCCAGAAAAATATTCCAACATACACTTCACTTCTCTTAAGCAGAGCTTTGTGTACCTTCATATATGGAAATAGCTGTGTGGTTTCAACACACTGCTTGTATTGAGATCACCACACAGCTGCCTAAGTAGCTTGAAAAGATGCACTCATTCCCAAAGAGTAAGGATGGGGAGGAAACATCAGTGTGATTTTATTCATTCTCCTGAACCCAGTCTCAGTATGAGTTTCACTTAGCAACATCTGTGCTACCTGAAAGTAAATAGTATCAGTAATAATAATAATAATACTTTCTAAATGGATTTGCTTCAAATTGCAGCTGTGTCTCTTGCAGTGAGAGTTTTCATAAGGATTGTCTTTTTTTGAAGGTGATTGAAGAAATAGAAGAAATGATGCAGGAATCTCCTGATCCCGAAGATGATGAAACACCTACTCAGTCTGATCGTCTCTCCATACTTTCCCAGGAAATTCAAACACTCAAGAGATCCAGTACAAACAACAGCTACGAGGAGAGTAAGTGCTGTTTATTTAGTATTTTGTTCTAAAAAATAGTTACTGAAAGTGATTGAGTCTTATTGAAATAGACTTGTTGGAAATAGTTTAATAGGTAAGCTTGTCACGTACTTCATTGATAGTAACTCCT
The DNA here is from genome assembly GCA_035772895.1 of Perdix hodgsoniae. NCBI lineage: Eukaryota > Metazoa > Chordata > Aves > Galliformes > Phasianidae > Perdix > Perdix hodgsoniae. Next base: position 5,867,088 of record JAPSGF010000039.1, read on the forward strand.
CTTATGTAACATCTGCATCCAGGAATGTTTTGAAAATACTGGATTTCTCAAGGAGAGAATAGATTTAGAATGTAAATAGAAGATGTGTCTTTGTCAGCTTTCCTAACTTAGAATGAAAATGGAACTGTATAGAACTTGTGTTGGAGCTCGATTTGCTGTAATGAAATCCTTTCATAGAAAATGGGATGCCTATAATTTTTATTTATTAAACTATATATTCTGAAGTGAGGTGCTTTCTTAGGCCATTATACTGCTCCTGTTTAAGGAGATTAGCTAAAGCTCTTGAAAGCTATACAGTAGAAGAAGAAATGGGTTTTCTTTAGTACTGTTTCAGTCATTGTAACTAATCTTGATACACAGTAACACAAAAGTAAGGAAACCATTGCTTTTTTCCTATCTGAGGACCACAACCCTTTCCATCTTTGACATTCCTTTTCAAAAAACATTAAGAGGAAAAATACTTCCTCTTCTACTGCTCAAAGGAAATTATTTGCACTTTTCTGTACAAAAGGAGAAATTACATGTATAATTTAAGCAAAACATTGATTTGCTTGTAAACATAAATCTAATTAATCAATTTCATGATGGAAGTTTGATTAATCTGCTAGTTTGTCAAATCTGTACTTGAAAGTGATTGGAATTTGGTGCTTTCTTTCTCATAGTCTGGGTCAGCAGTATAAATTCTACAGATGATTCAGAAAACCAGCTGACCTTTTGTGACATGCCTTACAGCTTCTGCTACATTTCAGATTTATGGAGGAGATTCCATTTTCATGGTTGGACTTGTAGCTGTCTTAACACATAAATTTCAGGAACGTGAAAGCATAGCATATCCTGCTCAGCAGGGCTTCCTGCTCTTCTGACAGTTCCATATGTCCTTAGGTTTGGAGCTAATCAAGCTTGCTTTGTATTTCATACCATATTTATTTTGCTTTGCCTCAGGAAAAGGAAAATAAATATCATCTTCTCTGCTGCATCTTTATGGATTAAAAATCAGCCTTGACCAGATAATTCCTTGAGTTACTTTTGTTAAATAATTTAATTTTGCCTCACCAGTTCCTCAGAATCAGCTTTCACGCCTTTCACTGTTTTATGGAAAGCTCCTGCTACCTTTTATTCATTTGCAAGGCTGCTTCTGAGTTCTGTCAGCATCTCTCTGAATTTGTTGAATTTTGCAGGTCGCAGGTTTTTCCTGGAAGCTTAGTCTGTCTTGTGTAGGGCAAGTCAGAGGTGTTAATCTTTAGGACTATGAGCAAGAAATCAAAGCTTGTGTTTGCTCTTTTCTTGAATGGGAAATGTGTTGAATTGTTCAGTTCAATCTACTTGAAACTTAGAGCCTTTGCCATTCTGCACTGTGCTCTTACTGTACTGTTAGTCTTCTAGCAGAATTTAAGACCTAAGCTACTCTGAAAAAACTGAGGCTCGTTACCCTAAGGTTTAATTGCATTTTTTTGGTAAGTGAGAGGGAGCTTTCCCAAATCAATCAATTTTCCCTGCTCTAATTTAAGGGAGAAATTCACCTACTACCTTTTGATGCTTCTGAGGGCTGTACTGTATTGTAGTTTGTGAATTTATCTGTATTTTTTAGCATTTGCCCATGAGTGTTCTCCTGTCTAACAGTTTACTAATGGAACATAACCAAATAATTACAGACACATATGCAGTGTCTTTAAATGGATTGTGCTTTTCATTGTAATCAGGGGCTGCCTGTTTTTCAAATGCCAGTGAAAGTGATGTTCTTTGACATAGCGTCTGGAACTTACTACTTTAGGCATGCCAGACGTTATTTTGAGTTCTGGAATGGAAAGCAGTCCTCAAAAAGCTTTCTCAGGTTGAGCTGAAGTGAGCCTTGGGAGATCCTTCGTGGTCATAACTCATTGCCTGTAGCAGTAGTACTTTTAAAATGTAAATCTGAAGGGTTGGTTTAGTTTCTGAACTGTCATTTTTAAAGGCTTCTGGTGTAGGTTTGACCAATTTAGACTCATGCTTTTTCAAAACCATCAGTACTGATTTTTGCTTGGAAGTGAGCCTATTGGATAGTTTTAATTCTAGGCATTTGTTTCAGGCAATGCTTTTGATTACAGTCCCCAGAGAAAGAAACTTGGAAGTTAGTGTCTTGGGGATTTTTTCCTCATACTAAATGCATCTTATCATAAAAGCATGTTGTTGTTCTTATTAAGATGTGCACATGCCTTGCCAATATCCCTAAGAGGATCCCCTCACTCAGAGCATGCGTACTTTCTGTGTTACTGTAAGTGAAAAATCCACGGGTTCCAGCAATGCCAAAGTGTTGACTGCTTTGTAAGAAGATATGAAGAAGTCTTCTTCTGAAGAGTGGGTGCAGGAGGAAAGTAATTGTTAACCAAGGTGCCAGTATTCCAAGTTTAGTGGTTATTTCAGCTTCCTTAACTACAGTGTGCCCCTGATATTGGTGTATTATATCAGATTTCTCAGAACTAAGCAGAAAGTTTAAAATTCACTTATTACTAATCTAGTTTCCTCTATGATGAACTTGTTCCTTTATGAATATTGATTTGTTCTGTGTAGTTCTAGACTGTATTTTGTTGTTTTGAAAAAAGTCAGAGTATTGTTCTCGTCATCCTGCGCATATTCTCCTGCTTAGAATATTGACTGATTGCTTTTTCTGTTATTTACAGGAGTAAAAAGATTGTCTGTTGCTGAGTTAAATGAACTGCTAGAAGAAATTGAGACTGCTATTAAGGATTATTCTGAGGAGCTGGTACAGCAGTTGGCACTGCGGGATGAGTTGGAGTTTGAGAAAGAAGTGAAAAACAGCTTCATATCTGTCCTCATCGAAGTACAAAATAAACAGAGGGAACACAAAGAAACAGCAAAGAAGAAAAAGAAGCTGAAAAATGGTAGTCCTCAGAATGGAAAGCAAGAAAGAGGTCATATGCCTGGAACAGTAAGAATATATTTATAACTGTTGTTAAATTCAAAATATTTTTCATTCTTCTCTATGGAAGAGTAATAGTCCTTGATTAGACTAAGATAACTGGTACATCTTTCATGTCTTTATTCACAAACAAGACTCTTAGACACTTCCTATTTATTTTTTTAAATCTTTTTCCATACATAGATATAACCTTTTGATATAACATTTTGCTCTTCTGTGTTTCTTTGTAAGAATGAGATGTTTGCACATTTGCCTGGAATTGGAATACCTTTCTTGCCAATAATGCTGTCTTTTGATGTAGTGCTGTGTGTTCTATTGTCAGATCAGGCAAGCTCATCCATCTGTTTCATTTGGTTTTACAGTGCGAATCTCAGTATATTTACCACAATTAGTCTTATAGGAAGTCCAGTATTATTGATGGAGCTCTTCAGATATTTATTAATCACATTGACCTGGGGCTAGAAAAAGTAAATCTTACCCTGAGTCTCTGAAACCTGCATCAAAGTTGTTACCTCCAATAATAGATTGAGGTAAGGCCAATATTTAATGTAGATGGAATAGGAAGGAAATAACTTCTTTTTTTCCTAAGGAAAAATGTCTTTCAAACCGACTTTGAAAAATAGGAGGTAGGCAATGAGAGAAATTAGGTCATTATCCTGTCAACATAATTTTGTCTTATCTGTCCAGTGTAATTTGAAATGGGACATTATTAGAATTCCTAAGCTTCTCTTACAGCGTACAGAAAATGTAGTTGATGTATTGTGAGTCTGGCTAAGCCCCAAAAAGAATGCTTCAGTTCTGCTTGAGAAGTTTGTTTTTCAAACATAAATGAATAAGCTTTTGTCATGAAACATTAATTCTTCAAAATTTACCATAGAAACTTATGGGAATGAGGTAATTGTGATACAATCCAAACGTAGTAGTTGTTCATCGTGTTCAAAAGGTGGGTCTTGACAGAAAGCAGGTTCTGATTTCCTGGCTGGTGTTCTACCAATAGGTCTAATTTGGTCTCTATTTTTCCCTTTTCACAAGTGAAAAAAACTGTGGACAAATTTGCTAAGCCTTGTGTTAAGATCTAGGCAATGTTCACTAAATTATAGCAGTTAACTGATATACTTGCATCTTTACATGGAATTGTGCTGATCTTTTCCATTTATACTAAGAACATTTTATGTAAATTTGAAAATCTTTACCAATCCAGATGAAAAACCATTCTTTGTCTAGCTGAGTTTTAATGGAACTCAGAAAAAGTGGATGTCTGGAAAACAATATGGAGTTTTTATCTCTTTGCAACAGCAAATCAAAGAGTGGAGATGTTCTCCTTTTTGGCTCTCAATCACAGATGAAGAAGAAGTGGTATTCTAACTAGGAAAAAAAAAAAAGAAAATAAAACCTGATTACTTGGTTTTGAAACTTGACTCAGGTGATTCATTACTTATTCTGATTATTTAGAGGCTTGAATATTGCTTTCAAGAACCCAAGTATTTAGTTCTGTTATAAAGCATTCTCAGGTTTGGTTGCTTCAAGATGTACATATCAGATTATTTCCTTAGATGAGTTGAACTGATTATCTCCCAGATAGACTGTAGGTTTAGTATGTGTGGTTCCTTTGAAAACAGCTTCCACTATCTATACAGACTTGGGAACATTCAGTCAGAAACAAAGGTACAAGTTTCTTCCTTCGATATTCTTTTTTTTTTTTTTTTTTTGCAAGGAAGTGCACAGAGCGTGTATGTAAGTAATACATTTGGATTACTTTGTGAAGAGTGAGCTTTTGTTAATAAAGTTAATTACCTATTAGCTAAAACTATGCCGAAGTCTCATTTAAATACAAAACTTTAATAGGATTTAATAGGAAATAGGATTACATTTTCATATTCTGAAAAAATCAGTTCTATACATACATCATTTGAATTTGAACAAAAACAAGTTCTAATTCTTTGTCATCGATACAGACTTTGGGTAAATCATTTTCTCATACTTCCGACACTTATTTCACAAGCACATAGAGTAATGAAAAATACTCAAGTCAGGAAGATACCAGTTACTTTAGGCAGAATATCCTGGAAGACTCAAAATGGTTTTGGTAACATCTGTGTCTTTATTTACTGACCCTTTTGTGCTCAGGAAAGCAAATGAATCCAGTATTCCAGCATATTTTTCTCCTCTTCCCGTAAATATATACACCTAGATAAGTGTGCTCAGTTGTGCACACTGTACTGCTTGCCCTCTGTCAGCAGCTTGGCAGTTTCTTCTTTTTATGTTCTTGCCAGTTGCTGAGTTTTATGTTTAATCCTAAATGTCAAAGTTGTTCCGGTTCCTTTTTTTAAATCATCTTTTCCTGCAAGCAAAAAGGATTGCAGTATGTGTGAGGAAAACTGCAGTTGGATTGTGTATTAATTTTTCCTCACTTGGGTTCTGTGTAACGGAGCTTGAAATTAATATGAATGCTTTATTAAGCAATTGTGCATATTTTACCTGACAAACGAAAAAAAATGGGGAATACAGGTGACAGCTAATTGTTGCTTCAGGGATGGAAGAGGAAACATAAAATGTTTTGAAGAGGTTGGAAGTAAAATGACTGCCTGGGAAAAATATTTCTAATAGATGCTTAAAATCTATAAAACTGATATCAGCAGTGTCTCTATTGTCTCTAGAAATGTATTGCTCAAACTTAAGCTTTAAAGAAGATTTGTACTGTGAACTAAACTTACAGTGTTTAGTATGTTTAGAGATGAAATGGCAAACTTGAAAATATAAGTTTCAAAAGTACGAATTTTGGATCTGAATTGTGAAAGATCTTGTTTAATTAATTTTTATGTAGATACACTGCTCAGCTGGTACCGTAAGGTTTGCTTTTTATTGAGGAAAAATTAGTGGATGAATTAAAGAAGTAGAAATGTGCTGAAATACATCTTAGAGCTTGCCTTTGTCATTTGTCTTACTTTTATCGTTGTGATAAATGCTGATCAATGCTAGCCTTCTGAACTTTTCTCTGTCCATTTTTTTTTTCTCTGCCATGTTTTCACTACCTATAGCGCTTCAGCATGGAAGGGATCTCAAATGTCATACAGAATGGCTTCCGCCACACGTTTGGAAACTCAGGTGGAGAGAAACAGGTGCTGGGCTATCCTCTCTCTTTTCCTCATTCTTTGTCTGAATCTTTGATAGGAGCTGTGATCTTGAAAATTACTGTTAGTTGAATATATGTGCCAAGACAAAAAAAAAAATTGGACAAAAATGTTGGCATCTGTAGTCCTTCTCTGCCTTAGGACTCCGATCAGCCTACCGTCTCTCCATCTTTCCTCAATGGGATGAGACAGTTAGGGCTCGATACTCCGATGCACTGAAATAATAGCTCTTGTTTCTTACCCCAGACTGAAAGTCTGATTTGACATACTGCGTACTTTAGGTATGTTGCATGTCTGTGCAAATCAGATGTCCAACAGAAGAATATATACAGGATTTGACATTCCATTTTAGCTTTCAGCATTAAAGGACTTGAGTCATGTCTACAATGGAATTTTCTTTCCTTTCTTCCAGTGGTCAGAACTGATATATCTTAAAAACTGAGTAGCATCTGCAAAATGCATGAACATTATTGTATGGTTTTTTTGCCATTGAAAACTGCATGATGTTAAAAGCAGTGGAATATGTACAATGCACATTACTGAGGTAACACAAAAGGGAAAGGCAGGTTTGTGTCTTTTCACTGACTCTTTAACTGTTGAAACTTATACACAGCCCAGCTTCCTGGCATCCCTGGAGAGGTTACATACACCTAAGAAACAAGATTTTTATTTTTTATTCCAAAATAATACTTTGCTGTTTGTTTCAGAACTGTAGTATTATCATGAGGTTATATATCATGAGTTTACCCTCTTTCTCAAGCAAGGTATGTGTCTATGTGTTAATGAAGGCATAGATTCAGCTATTTGTCACTTGCTTTGTGGATCTTGAGCACGTGGCTAGACCTAACCCAATATAGAATCTGTATTGCCTTACATTATCTCAACTCTCTTCAGTTACTGTTGCAGCTGTATGTTTTTGTTTCTGTTGCTATCTTTACCAGAAAATACTAACTACTGCTGCTTTTAGCTGTTTCAAATATACAAACAAGCAGCTCAGACTTATTTTATGTGTGTATGTTTATATAAACACACCTTTTATTCTTGATTCTAATTGTAAGTAGCTTAGTCATTTACTTCCAGTATCACTAACTGGATAACTTCCAGTGTTTTTTTTGTTTTTTTTTTTTCCTGTTAATTTAAGAACGCTGTTCTTTATGATGATTGTACTTTTCCCCTGGTTTATCTTATACTATATTCTTGTTAGCTGGGATATATTTTGTTTCCCTTTCTTGTATCCTAAAGTTAATCGTGAAAACAAGAAGATTAAAATGAAAAAAAAAAAAAAAGGGGAGAAAGGAAGGTGTGATACTACCTCTTTCTAAAGTAGTCCTGGAAGACCATTTTTCTGTGGCATTTGTTCAAAATCTGTTAACTGAAAGGAATTTTTTCTGTAAATGCCTTCTAGTTAATGTTATAAAACTTTTCTTACAATGTCAGTCCTATCATGTTTTTCACTTGCTTGCTTTGCTTATTTTTCCTTTGTCATTTTACCCAACTCTGAATGTTCTTTTAAGACACTGATGTGTTTTTCTTACTGCAGCAAGTTAGAAAGCAGAATAAGTACAATCATCGTATACCCAGTGAGAGTTTAGTTCAATCTAATTTTGCTTAGTGCTGCTCAGAAAATTTGTTTGAGTCTTTTTTCAGGGCATGTTGTACTTATAAACTTAAGTTCAGGTATTTTTGTGTGGCTGGGAAGAGTTATGTAACTCCCTGGGGTTGTACTAAAGAAAAAAAGAAAGAAATGCAGGAGCAGACAGTTTTTTTGAATGCCTTACAAGGTTGAGGTTCATACCCATTCAATCACAGCATAAAGTTTCTGACATGTTTGTTCAGTTCTTTTTGAACTCCTGTCAGTCATTAATTTCAATGGTGTTTGCTGTCTTGACTATTTTCAGGATAGTGCTACTCTGAAAACTAGGTAGGTACTTTCCTTTTGAAGACTGTAATCCTTTTTTTTTTTTTTGTCTTTGAGACATGAGTAAACACAACTTAGAATTTTTCAGTGTCTTCACTGATGGTAAAATTTAAAGTGAAGTTTCCAGTGGGAACCACCAGTTCCCATCTGATAATGCAGCCGGGAAAATACAACGCCAACAGCAGCATGAAAGCATCAAAATGCTGTCAGTTCTTTCTGTGGTCTTATCTCCAGATGGAATTGCAAGATGTTTTCGTTTCACTTATTATACATATCAAACACTTTGTCTGACTACAAATTACAGTGGGGATTGCTGCTTATCATATTGTCAAATGTATGTCAAAAATGTACAGGTCACAGTAGATATAATGCTTGGGCACGTCAGTAAGCTATACTCGAATCATTTTCGTAATGTCTTCTTCACAGAGTAATTCAGGGAATGAGTTTTATTAGGGCTGTTATAGAGACTCACTGTTAACAGCAAAGCAGTGATGAGAAAAACGAGGTGATTTTCGGAAAGTAAGAAAACAATTACATGGTTATTGTTTCTGTCTGTTTCATTGTAAAGGGAAATTGGTAGGTAGGTGTTGTGGGGCAAGAAAAACAGCAAACACATATTTGGTCATTAAAATGTATCTCAGTAATTTATTGTGTAGGTTGGTAAAGGGTAGTATGTCACTTGAATATTCTGAGGGCTGGAAAGAACAGCCTGAGATCTGATTTCTGAGTTAATAGATCTACTTTAATCTCTGACAAAGTAGATTTAACAGCCTTATATCTAGCTATTGATTTTCTTGGTTTTAGGAATAATGCAAATCTCTGTGAGACATCTGCTGGGGAAGAAATTGAAAATTGACTCATGGATGGCTTCTTTGGAAGCACTGCCTGCTTTCCTCATCTGTGTTAAGTGGATGTGAGGAAAATGCTGAAATACTAGGGAAGGAGTAAAGTGCCCCATCTTTGCTCAAGGTTTTGGGGAGGTGTCAGTACATCCCATACAATGTTGTTTTAAATTATATGGAAGTGAGTCTGTTTGGCTTTTAAGCATAAAGACATAAGTTGCATCATCTCTAATCATGGCAATGGCAACACCAGCTCTTCTTTGCAAAGTAAACTTCTTCACCAGAGTATGAGTTACAATTGATCCTTGCTAAAGTGTTGGCACTACTACAGGAGACACAACGTAGAATGTACAAGGGCTGTCCTGCAACTGATGCCTCCTATTTTATTATGCTGGCCTCTGACATCAGAAGTGGATGATGGTGGTATGGCAGTAGAGGCTGAGCACCTCTATTCCACCCATATTCTGTTACATGCTACGTGACAGATGGCAGCAGAAAGGAAGTCTAACAGGATGGCATCTGATATGGAAGTGTGTATGAAGCAAGGGGGTGAAACTGAGTTACTCTGTGCGGGGAAAAAAATGGCACCCATTGACATTCATCAATGGTTGCTGAACATTTATGGAGACCAAACAGTGGATGTAAGCACAGTGAAGTGGTGGGTGGTACATTTCATTAGTGGTGACAGTGATGCGAAGACAAGCCATGTTCCGAGCAGCCATGCAGATATTTACAAGCGTGGCATACAGGTTCTTGTTCTTAGATGGTGCAAATGCATAGCTAATTGTGGTGACTTTATTGAGAAATAGTATTTTGTAGCTGACAATTTGCTCTCAAGTAGTGTTATTGTGCTCTTTTTTTCTGCTGTAGTTTCCATGGAAATAAATATGAAATTATTTTTGAAGTGACCTATTCTGTCACTGTTGTGTGAAGAGCTACAATCTCTGACGTTGAATGCAACATGGAATGTTGCTTCATCTAATACCCTATGCATCATTACCACAAAGATATCTTTCAAATAAATTCTTAAAAATGGAATTCAGGGACATCTCAGGGAGCTATTTCATTAGGAAAAATCCCAGTGATTTTTAATTTATGTAATAAGTCTTAGAGCAACAGGGATGCTTCAAGAGCATGAAAGCTTCAGGTAATAAAATCATGAAAGATTTAAGACTTTTTTTTTTTTTTTTTTTTTTTTTGGAAAAGCAGATAAGAATGAAAGATTTCAATGAAGAGTAAATAAAGCAAATGTGGAATTGGTTTGAAATGATTTACCAGCATACTTGACTAGTAAAAGTGAAAGTTCAAATTTAAGTGCAAGTGATGGGTTTATGTTTGATTAGGTTTCTTTGTTCCTTTTGGTTGGAAGCATTACAGGGTCAGAAGGTGAAAGCTGTCTGTTTTCATTTTCACCCAACTATAGGGCAGTCTAATTTTCTTTGTACAGAGAACTGTATAGATCACCATCAGAGATGGGAATGGGCAGTGCTCTTTGATCTACCAAGATCTTTGGAATGTTTCGTACGCTTAGCAGGAGTTCAGCAGTCACTGGGAAAATCCCGTGGCTGTTCTAAAATGTAACACAATATATGGCCAAATTTTCTAAATAATTGTTAGCACATTTGTACAAACCTGAACATCTTATTTCACACACCTCTCGCAGCCTGCATCAGGTATGTTCTGCAATCCTTTAAAAGCTGAGTAATATCAGTTTCCCAAATGGTTTGAGGGAGGCATAAATAAGAACTGTTTATCTGGAAATATATTTACCAGATAGTGAGATGGTTTTTCTAGCTTTTTCTTCACTATAAGAAGTACTTAAAATATATGAAGGACTTGTTCTTGACATTTGGAAAGTGGAAAGATTTTAGGTTTTACTACTGCCACGCGTAGGCTCTGAGAAAGAATACCAGACTATTTACAACTTCCATTTTTGTTGTCTTGTTTATTTGTTAGTGTTTTGCTGCATGAATTTTAAAGAGATGCTTACATAATTTGGAAAAAAAATAGTTTCTGTAATAATAGCTTTTAGGTGTGAGAAGTAGAATCTTAATCACTTGTGAAATACAATTTTTGAAAAGCTTTAATTTCTGGCTAGCAAGATCAGTAGCTACAGTGTTCACAAAAAGAATCCAGGTAACATACATGGTGTTAAAAGACTGTGAAATAACTCTGTTTTTTATTTGACAGTATTTAACAACCGTCATTCCTTACGAGAAGAAAAATGGACCCCCATCTGTTGAAGATCTTCAAACATTAACCAAAAGTAAGTATTAAGGTGTTTCTCCAGCTCATCCTGTCCTCTGTGGATGGAAGTGGTTGCTCAAACCAATGAATCATACTTACGTGGTTGTCTATTTCTGTCTCACTCTATAATTTATGTAATGTGTTTTTGACCTCCTCTTCTGAGGTTTTGAGTCCTTGCAGAATATGCATTTTCTAGCTGCTGTCTGAAACTCTGGAATCTAAAAACTTGCATTAGAAAACAAAGGTTTTCATACTGCTTCCATGAGTGGAGACTTAAAGCAATACTGTAGGTCTCGGAATAGTCAGTGATGTATCTCTGTCTCTGCTACCTTTTAGTACCTGAAATACCTCCTTTTGTTCAAATTTGCTGTGCCTTACTGATGTTACTGTAACAACTTACAGAAATGGAAATGAATGCAGAGACAGATAAGATTGTCTCGCTGTACTTGGTTGCCTTTAAAATAGCCTTTCTCTTTCTGTTGGTGATTTTGGATTTTGTTTTGTTTTTTGTTAATGTTAGTAATTATGGCATGTAGACTAAACCTGAGTTTTGACAGTGTTCTAAATTCTCCTTCTTATTTTCTTAGGCCAGATCTTTAAAATTATTTTAAAGTTCCAAGTCCTCTATGTTATATTCAAATTTGTATGACAATTGAGGTTGCATCTTAAAAAAAAAAAAAAAAATACTAATTATTAGGGTGATAAAATAAAGCAGCAAATCTCAGGTAATCAATGGCATCTCCTCTTTTTTGAGATTTATAGGAACAGTTTAATAATAGATGGTAAAATGTCTTGATGCATTTGATAGAATCCATGGAATGGTTTAGGTTGGAAGGGACTTCAGAGATCGTCTAGTCCCATCACCCTGCCGTGGGCTGGGACGTCTTTCAATTATTAGAATGATAGAATCACAGAATGGCCTGAATTGAAAAGGACTTTAAAGATCATCTAGGTTCGATCCCCCTGCTCTGGGCAGGGTTGCCAACCAGTAGACCAGACTGCCCAGAGTACATCCAGTTGATCAGTTTGACCTAAGCTTGATTATATTACAGTGCAGTGCTTGGAATCTAACAATGCCGTTAGGTGTTTTCCAGCTGCACATCTATTATTCCACGGTGACTAAAGAAGGCTGGTTGTTTTCCCAGAAAGAGAAAATAAATATCAGACAAATTCTGAAGTAATGAAATGTTTAAATGGAAGTTGGATTCCTAACGTCTTTCTGCTGTAAGCATTATATTTCACATTTTATATTGAGTCCATCAGAGTAATGTTACCCTCTTGTCATATTTAAATTTTGCTTGAAAATATTAACAAAAACTTGATATTAAGAGATAGATAAAAGCCTCCTGAAAATGCCTTATATTGTTTCGATCGTTTACTGACAAAATGCCTTGCTTAAAGAAAAAAAAAAAAAAAAAGCATTCTGAAGAGTATTAACAGTATGGCCTTCTGTGGGCTGACCAGACAGGCTGGTTTGGACTTGACCCTGTGACTCAGTTGCAGATTCCTGACTCCCTCTTTTGCTGTTGCTAACACAGACCTTAAAGAAAGATGGAGGATTTTTTTTGAGAGGGGTTTCTTTTTCCCCCAAAGCTTTGTATTATTCTATAGTTACGAGCACTCATGTCATCTTCAACAGAAAAGTTTAAATAAGACACTTATTATATTTGAAGTTCAGTGTCACACAAGAAATTTGGAGCTTATGAAATAATGCTATTCTGTACTAATTCTGTACATGTGATTGTTTCAGTTGAGCCAAGAGCACTTCATAAAGAATTGTTATTAGTTTTGTTTATGGAATAACAGACAGGCTTATGTGTCAGGTTGCTTAACTTTGTACCATTTTAATTTTTAAATATTGTGTACCATGAACAGGCTGTACAAATTCCTGGCATTCCATTGCATACATGCTTATGTATGTACTTATGTACTTATCTCTCTAAACATAAGAATGTTGCACATTAAATCTTTTCCCTATTGACTGGAATGATTAATATTAAACTTTGAATATAAGAAATCCCAGAATCATCATTTTTAGATCATTTTTATCCAATCATTTACTGCAGCACATCTCTGGAAAAGTAACATCATTACATGATTTCAGTTGAAGATGAAAAAAGACAAGTACTGAGGCATGCTTTTCTTACCTGTTAGTATATTTCACTTCTGGATGTGGTGACTGTAATGTTGGCAAGGCTTGGCATGGTGAAAATATGCCTGGAGAAGGGCAACAAAGCTGTGAGGGATGGAGCACAAGTCTTAGGGGAGGCAGCTGAGGAAGCTGGTATTGTTCAGTCTGGAGAAGAGGAGGGTCAGGGGAGACCATATCACGCTCTACAACTTCCTGAAAGGAGGTTGTGGTGAGGTGTGTGTTGGCCTCTTCTCCCAGGTAATGATGAGAGGCCATTAAATTTGCACCAAGGGAGGTTCAGGTTAGATGTTAGGAAAAATTTCTTCTGGAGAAGAGGAGTGAGGCAGTGGCACAGGCTGCCCAGAGGGGTGGTGCAGTCACTGTCCCTTGAGGTGTTCAAGAGCCCTGTGGATGTGGCACTGAGGGACATGGTCCCTCAGTGAACATGGTGAAGTTGTACTGGTGGTTGGACAAGATGATCTTAGCAGTCCTTTCCAACCTTAGTGATGTTGTGATGTATTTTTTTTTTTTTTGCTGTCATTATTGATGACATCTTACTGTAAACGATTAGCCATGTAAAATGTGTCTCTTGCATCTGCCTACTGTGGAGTACAGTCAGAATTATACAAGTGAAGGGTGAAGATACTGCATATCCCTTCTTGTGTTTCTTGTATTCCAGTTAAGGGTTTTCTTGCTAGTAATGTAATATCCCTATATATGTAAGTATATTACATATACTTGCTAGTATATGTAATCTCCCTATGAATAGTAGAAATAGCTTTGCTGTTTGTCTTTTTTTTTCCCTAAGTTTTGTCTTTAATTTATGACTAGATGTCTGAATTGCTTGTTTGTTTTGTTTCCACACTTTAGTCCTTCATGCCATGAAAGAGGATAGCGAGAAAGTGCCAAGTTTGTTAACAGACTATATTTTAAAGGGTGAGTATGTTTCTTAGCAAAGATAACTTTTTTTTTTAATTTTATATTAACATGCTGAATATAAAAGATGTATTTGAAAAGAGTAGTTTTGCAGCGTTTGTGAGTTATGTTAGCCTTTTATTGCAGAAGTCTTTCATTTGTTCAGGGGCTTGTGAGCATATAGTTCGTAATACAAGACGATTTTTTTTGGTGATAATACGGTGTAGTGAAGTGTGCATGTATATTCACATAGATGAATGAACATCAGTGAGAACAGAGCAGCCTGGGTTATGAAGTTACATGTGAGTAGTTCATTTTCATGTTACAAGGTTTTCAGAATCAGAACTCAAACTACTTAGTATTTCCAAAATGAAGTGCTTAAAACTTTGTATAAAAATGTGTTACCTTCTAATCTGTATTATTTATTTTGCATTTGTTTATCATACTTTCATGTTTTATTTGTAGTTTATGTACTAATCATTTATTTTCCAGTCTTATTAGCAGAATGGGAGACTTTCAAAATCACTGCTAGCTTTAACTTTAAGGAGTTGTTCCAGGTGGTTTCCAGATTGTTAAATTGCTTCTAAACACTTCTTTGGCTTTGTTTTTGCCCACATCTTAAAAACACTTATGTTACTGCTTAAGTCTTGGCATATCCATTGTCCTCACATCCTTAGTGTTTAAACATTCATCAAACTCCCAAGATCAGAACTAACAGGTGTACTAAAGGAATGATGGATGCCGTTTTATTTGTCACTCAAATGTAGGTTATATTCAGCTGCTCAGCTTAAATTTTCATGCTTCACAGTTTTTTCTGTCCTTTTCATGTCAAGTTTTTCAAGTCTTGCTATTTTTTAATTTTTTTATTTCAAATACAGTCATTTAACTACTACTGTGGTTTTGAGTTTTGTTTTTTGTTGTTGTTGTTAAGATTTTCATATTTCTTACACAGATTCTAACCATCTCACAACATCTCAAGGGGTTTTTAATGGTGATGGCACTAAACATTAGTTTTATGAAGCAGATTTTTCAATACAAGACAATTAACTGCTGTCAGTAAAAAAAAAAAAAAGCTGTTTGCTTTTCATCATAATGCATCTGGTAGAAATTGAATTGATTGTTCTTTACAATGTTTCCCCTTATTTTTAGACATAACTATTCAGAAAAGTTTTTACATTACTTGGATGCTGAGAAGAAGCATCCTGACTGCTGAAGGAAACAGGAATCTTCTGCACAGTACTTTTTTATAAGTTATACAGATTAGCTGAACATATGACAGGATGATCTAAGAATCTCTGAGGTTCCCTCCTACCTCTTTTCTGCATGCTCGTGACTCCAAAGTCACCAAGAATGTTCTACCAGCTTAGTTGCACGATTATGAAGATATCATGCTTGCATTAGATGTGTTGGATCAAACAGTTCTTCATACACTTTCAGGGAAGCATTGTGCCTCTTATTGTGTAAGACTTATTATGGGAGTTTAAAGGATAATCTCTCTCTCACCTTTCTCATATCAAAAGGAAGAGATACTTCCCCTCAGATATCGTGGTTTCTGAACGAAGAAATCATGAACTAAGGCTTTCTTACTCTTCTGTGGATCTGTTTGCACAATATTCAAGCTAATCAGCATGGAATTTCACTCCGTCACTGTATCCCTGAGTTTCACCTTGCTATATTTAGATTGTGCAAAATATTTATAGCTCATAAGCCAGCATTACACTGTAATGTAGGTATTGTCAGCTACCACTCAAGATCTGCTTTCATTGTTTAGAATCGAGCTGAAGAAAAACTATCAGTGAAAAGTGATTCTAATGATTTCCATAGTATTATTGCTATACTGTAATGGAACAGAAAGCGTCATGAGCCTGGAAGGTTAATAGAACTCTAATACCAAGCAGTAAGTGTTTATTTTAAAGCAAGTCCTGCTGCTTCTGTTCTGATAGAAACAAAAAGAAAGTGAACTATGTTTGTGTCTTCTCTGAACTTCATAGTGTTTGGTAGAAATGTCACTATTTTGAATATCTTGAACTAAATGCTAAAATTAATTGTAAAGCTTGTGAAAGACTAAATTTGGATGATGTAGGAAGACACCACCAACCCAACCATATGTACCATCTAATACTTAATATATTCATTTAATAATGATTGAGTAACTTTCTTTTGGCAAGGCAATTTAGTCAAGAGCTGGAGCATAGGGCTAGAACTTGAAGGAGAGTTGTATGACTAGATCTACTAACCTGTGTTACCATAGATCGTTCCTATGGGTTTTTTTTGTAACTTATGTAAAAGTGTCAACTAACAACATCTGAAATGCTGTCAGGAGAAATCTCAGAGCATTGCTCTGTAGATGCAGTATAATAAAGAAATGAACAAGGCCAGTGCAACTCAGAGCTCTCAGAGGGGTTTGCAGAGACATTGTTCTTTTTATGTCAGGAAAAAAGAAAGCTCCCTATGTATTTCTGGACAGGATTACTAGTTTTCATATCCTATTCTTTGGTTTTGTTTTTTATTTGAAAAAAAAAATCTCATTTTCCAATTTCTGCTACCTCAAAAATGTTTCAAAAAATAATATATGTTTTATTTTGTCCTCATACACGATTCCCTCTTATGCATGATGACAAGAGCAAACAGTATGGGGATAACCTGCTAGGAAGGAGTAAACAGCAAATTTAAAGTAGTAGCTGAGGAAGGTTTGGTGGGAAGTAGAATTAAGCAGTTTTACAGCTATGGAAGTGTGGAGAAATAATTAAAGAAGTCTGCAGGAAGCTAAAATTTCTTAATTCAGATATTTAAGAAGCAAATCTATACATTCTGTATACATAAAATCAAAATCTTTAGGAATGGTTTGTCTGGTATCACGTTTCACTTGTTATTTCAGGATTATTGGTTTTTTTGGTTTTTTTACACAATTTGGAGATTTAATTTCAGCTGGATAACTGTTGGATAGAATATATTACTGGTAGTGCAGTACAGAAATTGAATACATCATTCACTGCAAGACTGTTTTTTCCTCAATTCCAGTATAAGTGTGATATGTAGATAACTCTGACATTTTGAAAGCATAATTGCTTGGTCTGTGTATGTGTCTATGTATGTACTTCTAGATGAAACAAATGTTTTTGACATCAGATGTATCCTGACAGTAAGCTGTTTTAAAACGTGTTACTAAGCTCTGTGTTCTTGTCCAATTCTTAAACAGTGACTGTGACATGAAAATATAGATCTAAAATTTACATACTGCGTATTATCACGGAGTAAAGTAGATGAAATATATATAGTGTTATTTTCTCTTGGGCTTTTTTTCTGAATGTAGATGTCATAAAAGTAGAAATAATTTTCATCTAGCAGCTTGTTTTTCAACTAGTTGTCTGATCTTTTAGGCATCTGATAAAGGCTAAACAAACAACGAATTTT
Source organism: Perdix hodgsoniae (assembly GCA_035772895.1). Lineage (NCBI taxonomy): Eukaryota > Metazoa > Chordata > Aves > Galliformes > Phasianidae > Perdix > Perdix hodgsoniae. The sequence goes on from JAPSGF010000039.1 coordinate 5,884,603, forward strand.
TTTTATTAATGAAGCAAGTTCTTAACCCTTATTCTACTAATAAAATATGCATTTAACATAACAAGAATGTTCATCTTCTTGTCGTTGAAGTCTTTGTTTTATTGTCACAGCTGACTTCTCTATTTGCTTTTGTGTTGTGCTAGCATTGGTTTGAAAGCTGGATTGCTCCGAGGTTTGTCTTGTATGTGAAACAGGAATGAGAAACATGTGAAGGACATGTCTTGTCTTCCCACTGTCTGTGATTCAAGTACACGCACCAGATTTAGAAAGTAGAATTAGAATCCCAAATTTTCAGTGCATATTTTAACACATAATTGCATGTGTCACCTTTTAGTCAGCGTTCTGTTCTCTAATATAGCACCACATAAAGCACTGTTTAAGACATGACCTTTAGTTAACTCATTTCTGGATAATGTTAGTTAAAGATAGTGGGTTGTGTCATTTAATCTTCTTTTGAGGAGAAGATGATTGCAAGTTTCAAATGTTTTCTAGATTTTACTGTGTTTCTGATAGGGTAGAAATCAAGACTTAATTATTTCTAGTATAAACAAAACATTTTTATACAGACTAACTTCACTGATGTTTATTTAGGTATCTTTGTGGTCTCTTACAGTTCTGTGTCCTACATGAAGAGGGCTGCCTTTCAGAATTAAGCGTGTTCCTTCCTATGATGAGAAGCTTTCCATGGAATTAACTCATAGTATTTTCTTCCATTTGGTACTATACCTAAACCAGTACCCATTTACCTCCTTTGCGTGTGCGTGGATTTTCTGATCCTACATTAAGTCTTCTGGGCATGACAACTCATCCATTTTAACCTAATAGTGCAATGAACTGGAGCAGGGAACAAAAACTGTACAGTTTTACTCGCATTGTTCTGGCTTTTTAAAGTCTCTTTTTACACTGTATAGCATGTAAATCCTCCTGCACATTTTGCTGAGGGAGGGAAAAGTAAACTTTGAATAGTGTAAATAACATAAGTCTAATTGTAAGGAATCCGTATTTAAAACATCCTTAGTTCCTATAGCAAAAATGTAAAAAGAATTGTCATTGTACAGACCTGACAAAATGATTCAGATGAGTTCTTCAGGAAGCACTCTGGTACAGTGCTGGTGGACGTTTGCTTTCAACAGTTCTTTTAAACATTAACTTTGAGCTATACAACAGTAATGTTCACAGAGTGAACAGGTCCTTATTCTTTAATGGTTTGCCATAAGTAATTGGTGTGTTACTTATCTTTGTTATCTAACATAAACATCCAAGTAATGTAATTTTTCATATTTAATTGCTGTTTTTATTTTAATTGTTAATGTTTGTGTGGCTCAGATATTCTCTCATATTGCTGCTATAATTTTATTGGTTTTAATACATGTTTGATCTTAATGAATATGATTAAGTATATAAACATTTTGAAAGGCTATATCTTTTTAAAAAATACATGTACAGTTTGGAAAAAAACTTGCACCTGGGTTCTGAGTTAGTATTATATCAAGACTTTGGTCATTGTGTATCTCTGAACTTTACTACAAATCTTTCTTGTATGCTCTGTGATGATGTATCTGCATTCAAACAGATGAGAATGTATTTTGCAAATCCTGTAAAAGAAACGTACCCTGTGATCTCCATATTAAATATTTGCCACAAATCTTTTTGCCAGTCTTAAAATTTGCATTAGAAAATAAGGAATACTAGTAGAGTCATAGGAGTTTTTTCTAGGCTGAATTTCCATTAATTCTATACCGAATTTTAATAATGTATATCTGAAAACAACTGGCAGATAAGATTCTAAAGACAGAAAAGAAATGTCTTCTGTTTCAAAATTGTTTAAATTGTTTCATTTTGATCAGCTAAAAGAAAAAAAAAGTTTGAAAACTTTTTTAAAAAAAAAAAGTTTTCAGAATGCTTTGACTTTTTTCCTACATGCCTCAGCATTTTCTTTTGTGCCTCTTTATTGCTGAACTTTTCTGAGCTTAAATATCTTTCATCCCTCCTCTCCTCCTTTTTCTGCACCTGACGGCCATCAGATACTTACATGAGATACTCATCAGGAACAAGAGACCTTCTGCGTAAGTATGTCATAGTTGGGGAAGGGGTTTTTTTGTTCTTATACTTAATTAGCAGTTCCCATAACAAAGTAGACCATTTATTTTTTTTAACTGATGAGTTAAAAGGTCGTTATAGCATGTTTTTCTGTTTTTTTTTTTAAAAAGCTTGCTTTTGATTATTGATAACTGGAAATTAACCAAGGGAGGGAGATGACCCCATTTTGTTATTTCCTTTTTAAAATGGTGAAACTCATTTTGTCTCCAGCTGGGATCTATTCATACTAAGCCCTAAAAAAACAAAACCAACTTTAGTGACCTAAGCATCTGCATGGGTTATGGAGTAAAAAGTACCTATTCAAATTATGAAAAATACCCATTTGCCATGTATGTAGTATGCTGGCATTAAACACCAACTCCCAAAGGTGGGAAATAATATATGTACTTAGAAATCTTTATAAATCTCAAAGTACATGAGTAAAAAGAGCAATGCAACTCTGCGTTTCTGATGAGTTCTGTGTACTTCAAATTCTCTTATGCATCCTTTTTCCAGTTCTATTATTGAATCTTGCATTCTTTGAGGGAGCTGGGCTTCATTATTCCTTTTATTTTCTGTGAGATAGCTGTAAGAAGGACACCCATGAGTAATTACTGGCAAATACCTGCATTTTTACCAAAGGTCTGTCCAGTTCTTAATATGAAATGTCTTAGAAGTCTCCTGTGGAATTCAGTGAATTAAAGTCACTGAATTAAAAGTTACTTAAAGGTAGGTATTTGTATAATATTTGTATAATTTACTTCAGAAGCTTTGTTTTAAAATCCAACTTATTCTATGGGATTCGGTTGTTTTATTTGATAACATTATTCGCTTGCTGCTAGAATCAAATGGTGAGTGATGGGCACTCTGGGCAGTGTGTCCCAAGTCAGTCAAGAATTCTTGAAATATGTTGTCTCAGTTAAGGAAAAAAGAAAACAATATTGCAGTCAATCCCCTAGAGTGAAAAATAATAATCTAGTTGTACTCTCAGCAGTGCAGATAACTGTATAGATAACTGGTGGTAAAGAATATCTGCTGCTGACCTTGCCTGGTAATTGTATCCTTCATCTTGGTGTGGTGATTTTATAGCAGTAGTTCACATCTTTGTTGCTTCCAGTCTAGATTACCTTGGCTATTCTTTCTGCATGCATGTTGCTTGGAAACTGCAGCTAGCACAGAAGAAGGGTGGTACTGTGTGTGCTCAGCAACAGTGTTGGCTGTACACAGCATTGTTTTCAGCAGCTACCACCTCATTTCCAAAGGGTTGATTTAAGATTCAAGTTTTAATTCCTGAAGTTCCAGCTGGTACAAAGCCCACGTGCAGCCTGCTTCTCCAGCTGTGTCACTAATGGTCAGTGGTTGTCAGCAGGTTCACTTAAAATAGTATCTGCCCTGTTCAGTCAGGAAAGGCCTAGAAGCAAAGCTCTCTAGTGAAGCACGCTCAGCTCTGATGCATCCAAGCTTTAATTTACTGACTTGTCCCATCATTCTATCAAGTGTTCCCTATTGGGTTATTACTGTATTTTGCTAACAACAATCTCTATGGGTTTGGAATTATTTTCTCATTTTGATAGCAGTGTTAATTTTTAATGCTTTGTGTTTAATTCTGAATTATCCCTGGATATGAAGTCAGTACAGAAACCATACAAATTCTCATCAAGTAGAAATGAAATTTCAGTGCAAAATGAAAATTGTGGGTCTCAAATTATATCAGCTGAATTTTGTTTCTTGCCTGTCTTGAGGGCATAGTGTTGTTTATTTTAAGCCAAATGTGAAAATGTCGTAAAGGAAATCTGCCTGTTGTAATACTAAGATAATGTGATCATAACTATGATTCTATGATTTATTTTTAAGATGTCTACTGCAGATAGCAGTGACCTTTAGTACGGTTACATAGGACACATCTAGTGATGGACAAGTGTTAGATACCTTCCTTGTGGGCAGTTTCTTATTGCTGAAAAATGAAAAGGTATGACTTTGTTCTGTTTTGTGCATTTTTACATTCATTTAAGTGCTTTGTCTTTGCAGATAAAAATGAAGTACGTGGTTCCTTTGTTCACATTCCTTTGACCAGGATCTAACTCAGAACTTATTTTTTTTATGTATTAATCAGTGATGATTCTCCTGTTACCTGATCACTGTGTACACTAAGAAGAATTGGTGAAGAAGCTTTATGAATTGCGAGAACTAATTACTGAATTTTGTTGCCGTTTTGTTTTTCTCCCCCTTTCAGTCTCCTCAGATGTTGAGTAGAATCCTCTTTTTGCAGTGAGTGCTAATGCGAGCAGAACTCCTAGTTATTTCATTGTTCATTTTTAAACCTGTGGGTTTACATTAGCGTTATGGAATAAAAAATTAGTTCTAATTTTCTCTAGTGTTGTATGCATATGTTTCTTGGAAACAGCATGCTTTAACTGAATGTAGGAGGATGAAGAACTCTGCTAAGTAAAACGTTTAGGTTTCCTTGGTAAGAAAAATGTTCAGAAAATGCCCACCTATTTTGAAAAATAGGGAAAGCAAATTGTGAACATATATACGTTTGTCTTTATTAGGCAGACATTCACAAGCCTATAGCTTGATAATGTTGAGAGCACTAGCCAAGGGGGAAAAAAAAAAAAAATTCCCAGTGACTGCCTTTTTGGCCTTCAGTAATAGTCCATCACAGATCAAGCAGGAACAGTGCAGGATATCTTTTGAGTGGAGTGGTACTGTTATTAAAATGTTTGCTTTTTTTCCTTCCGTAGAGAAATCATTGACTGCTCTCAGGAATGTTTCTCCTTCTGTTTATATTACTCTTGTAATATAGTACGAATTTGTTGTACCAGGTTCGCCCCACGTAGGTCGTGCTGCTTATCTGTGTATTTTGGAAACCAGCATTGGAAGATTACCGAACTAGTATGGAATTCCTTCAGAATACCTTACAGCTGTCGTCATTACAAAACACCTCCACAGTATTACCTACATTCACTTCTTTATAACCCGAGAAATAAAAAATTGCTTGAGATAAATTTGAGAAATAAATAAATACAGATACAGTCACTTGCTGTTCCAGAAGTTGGCATTATCTGCCAGCAATGGCATGAAAACCATCGAGTACAGCTTCCTTGTACATGCACTGGCTGCTGTCATTGATGTGTGAAGTTATGTGAACTGCTGTAAGACTCACTGTCACTAGAAACTCCTAAATCTGCACAATTGCTTCCTCTAGTTTGTGTATCTGAGATTGTAAAAGATGCTGCACTAGTAAGGCTTCGCTTTGTGTGCAGTGCAGTGATTTTTTTTTTTCCCCTGTGAAAATTCTGGGTGTAAAAGCCCAAAGGCACACGGCAGTTGCCTGTTGTACATAATAGCTTGAGAGCTCTGCTGCACCAGCAGTTGGTATTGAAGAAAGGTCTTTCAGAACCACTGCACTCCCCAGTGCTGACAGCTTTAGTAGTACATGGCCCTTACCCATGATGATTTCTATAGGGCATTGCAGCCATGGAGGACCAATGGGGTTGGTCTTGTTTCTGCAGTCATTGCTGTTCTGATGTCTGATAAGTTCTTCCATTAATCTGAACTGGCTTAAGAAGTTGAAGTTAAGAGTTTACTGGTTTAGGACGGTAAGTGTCAAAATCTGGAGTAAAAAGTGAGTAAAATCCTATAGTGTCTGGTGTAATTGTAAAAGACCTGTCACCTAAACTAAACATGTGTGCCTGGATTAGCAAACTGTTAGTGATCATTCTTCATCATGCATATGCTGACAACAAAAATAGTTGTTGGTAGTGACATTTTCTTTTGAAGCATTTGAAGTATCAAAAGCTCTGTTGGCTTCCTAAGACAGTTCTGCATTCTCTTAGAAATGGCTCCTAGAACAAAGTCTGCCGATCTGGTCAGATTTGTGGTTTTTTTGTTGTTTGGTTTTTGTTTTTTCTTTTTGTTTTCAAAGGAATACTCTAGTTTGAAATGCCTATTTGAGAGCCAAGTGTTTCAAGAACACAGAATGCATTTCAGTGCCCTTTCCATTAGTATTCTTCCTAAACAATTCACAAGCATAGTTCATTACTAAGAGCAGTATCAGGAACATTAGATGAGAACACACCACTCTGGAATGGGAGCGCATTCTCTTGTAAAAGCTTAGGTTTCTGCAAATGAGAAACAGTCCCCTTTTCACAGCTGACAGTCTGGACATCACAGCATGTCAGAAGACATTTGTTCTCTGCTACGAAGGTGCTCAGCCAGGACCATGAGGAGCTCAACTGTGGGTGGATGAAAGAAAGGTAAGACTGCATCTTCAGTGTTACCCTCAGCAGTGACTTGCTGATTCAGCAGATGGAGGAGCAGCACCAATGAAAAAGATCATTTTTTTAAATTTTGTTTTGGCCTTGTACCTCTTCTCAGCTTCTGTTTCTTGGACAGGGCCAAGCCCCACAGTAGTGCATTTTCCCTGTTTCTTTCCCTGTTGGACCTTCATGCCTCTTTCCTTACCTGTGTTCCTTCCTACACCTTCTCGTGCCCCTGTACCTTAGACCTCTTTGGTGGTAATGCTTGCTTAGAATCTCAGTAAGAGGAGCATGGTGGGCCCACTCCTCTTCCCTTGCTACTCCAGACCAATGGCTTTTCCTTCCCCTTTTCCCTGCCTGGGTGGCTTTTCAAGCTGTAACCCCCTTCTCCCTTTAAAATATCCTGTAAAGTGTAAGTAGCTAAGACTCATGTCTTCATAGGGAGATGCATGAGGGACCTGGGCAAATTGTGTCTGAATAAACAGGCAGAGTCACAGAGACCGAGCAAGTATGTGTTGGGGGTACTGCTGCTAAGGTCAAAGCAGGCCAGGTTGGGTTGCTAGCATGGAGAAGTGCTGGCAGAGCTACAGGCAGCGGGTGAGAGGCTGATGAAAAGAAGTGCAGCCTGCCTGGCTGCTGCAAGCTGTCGAGTACTGAGCACAGAAGGGGAAGGTCTGCTGAGAGTAGGAGATCTGCCTTAAAGAGGAGGGTTATGCATGATTCAGAGAGTAGTAGAGGGTTCTGGGGGACATAAATTGCCATGTGTCATTGCTCGTTTGTTTGCAGAGGCTGTTATCTAGTTCTCAATTGGGTAGAGGGTCTCAGGTGTTTTTCTGCTTCTCTGTCATTGTGTGCTAAAACAAAAATAAGTCTGTGCTGCACTTATCTGCAGGCACAGTCCTGCTGTGCATGGTGTACAGAATGGCTTCTCATCTTTTTTGCACAGGCCTCACACTTCAGAGATGATGGAGTTTGTATTGACCTTCCTAGTGTTCATGTCTTCTATAGGCTTAATGATCTGGCTGAATGACTTCTCTACTGCGGTCTTGGGCAGCACAGGTGAAGTTAGCAGCAGGTGATATTTACTCTGCTGTGAATTGGCACTTGGATTCCCACAGAGCCTGTTATCTTCAAGATACTTCGTACAAGTTCTGCCTTTGCAGATGGAATCACGGAATTATTTGTGTTGGAAGAGACATCAGAAATCATCTAGTTTTAATCCCACTGCTGCAGGGTCCAGCATCTCACCAACCTCTCAGTGAAAAACTTACCCCTGACGTCTAGTCTAAATCTTCCCCCCTTTAGCTTTAGACCATTCCCCCTTGTCCTATTATTATCAGACTACATAAAAAGTCAGTTTCCCTCCTGATTATAAGCTTTTCTTAAAGTATCAGGAGGTTGCAGTGGGGTCTCCCTAGAGATGCAGACAAAACAAGCACAGATCCCTCAGCCTGTCTTTCGTAGAAGAGGTGCTGCAGCCCTCTGACTGTCTTTGTGTCCCTCCTCTGGACCTGCTTCAAGTGCTGCAAGTCCTTTTTGTGCTGGGGCCCCCAGTCCTGGTTGCAGTGCACCAGATGGGACCTCACGGGGGCAGAGTGGAGGGAAACAACCACCTCCATCTCCTTGCTGGCCACCACTCTTTCGATGCAGCCCAAGGATACTGTTGGCATTTTAGGCTTCACATGCACACTGCTGGCTCATGTCCAGCTTCTCGTCCATCAAGACTCCCAAGTCCCCTCCAGGGCTGCTCTTCAGGAATTCTCTCTGTCCCTACACATACCTAGGACTGACCCAGCTCTGGTGCAGCACCTTGCACCTGGCCTTGTTGGACCTCATTGGTTTGAAATGGGCTCACTTCTCAAGGTAGTCCAAGTCTCTCTGGATCGTGTCCCTATCACGTTGTTCCTAGTAGATGGCACCACCAGATTTTCCATCAGAAACAGGGGCACCAATTTTGGAATTGGCAGTCTGATGTGGATAGGATTAGAGATGAGTTAGCACTAACACCACTTCTGAAATGTAGACCGCTGAATGCTGCAGTCTCTCTGTTCAAAAGAGGGACATGAGCTCCCTGTAATCTGATCTTCATATTCTGCATGGGAGGGTCACTTCTGCTAGAATCACTGTAATCACAAAACTGTAGGGGTTAGAATGAATCTCTGGATATCGAGTCCAATTTCCTGGTACAGCAGGTTGCACAAGAAAGTGTCCATTCAAAACAGATGAGTTTTGAATATCTCCGGAGAAAGAGACTTCACAACCCCTATGGGTAATGGCTCGTGGCTTTCTAAGATTTGAAAACCGCTGCAAACAGGTAGCTAGCATTCCTTCTGAAGCATTTAGAGCATGAGTTGATAGCGGGTTTTTGTAAAATGCCACCTCTAAGGCTATGTTTTCCCTCTGGTACTGAACTGAAATGCATAAACCTGCCACAGGATGGCAGCAATCGACCAGGTTTGAAGCATCCTCTCACGGTTCCAGGATTGCATTTCAAGGGGAGAGAACAAGTACTCAAGCTTAGATAATTTGATCTATGGTACGAAAAATGCAGGCGAAGCTTCATGCATTTTTATCCATTATTAATGAAAGACGTGCTTTGCAAAATTTATCACAATATAATAATTTGCTTAGCTCCAACAGTTTGCCTGGGATGAGTTCAGGGTATCATGTAGTTGTCTGTCTGGGAGTTCATTCTGGGAGGAGAGAGGTGCATTATCTCTTCTTAATGAGTACCTGTTTCGTACTACCTTTAGATTTGAGTTTCCGTTGCCATAGGGTTGTCTGAATTATCACTGCAATGTGATGCCCTGCTGTGATACACTTTCAATTTTCCTGGAATTCAGTGCCTATAACCACCAGTCATTAGCTTATTATAAAATGTATGTAAAATTGCTTAGAGATAAGTTGCTGACATCTCATCAGTGATAATGCTTGAATTTATTTATTTATTTATTTATTTATTTTACAACTGGGGTTCTTTTAAGTTGCTTGTGCCGGTCCCTCCTTCATTCTGCCATTGATGGAACCAACCAGCTGTGACCAAAGTGACTGCCCCAGCACTGAGTGATAAACATGCTGCATTCAACAAGACTATGTGGAATCTGAGGGGGATTTATAGCCTTACGCTTTTACAGATTTCAGTACAATGAACTTATTTCATGTTAGTCCTACTTGGTGGAGATATAGCCCTTTTTTTTTTTTTTTTGTGGAAAACACAATTTAAAAATGAATTAAAAAAACAAAACAAAAAACAAAAAGAAACTGGAATGCAGAGATGTGGCAAGATATCTAATCAACAAGCTCTCTGTCCTGTGTGCCTCACCTGTGCAGTGCAGTCTCTCTCCAGGCCTTGCAAGGTTCACAGGTGCAAGCCGTTCTCATCAGGACAACCTTGCTGCAGGCACTGTGGTTGGATGGCTTGCAGAGCCAGTGCTGAAAGGGTCAGAGTTTCATCTTTCTCTTTTTCTGCCAGCTAGCTGCACTGGGAAACACGGGTTCTCAGCCTCTTCTGTGTTTTGGTGTGTGTGTCTTTGTAAGTCTTCTGCTTTTTTTTTTTCTTTAGCTTGAAAAAATTGGCAGGAGAGTCCTCTAAATCCCTCCATGAATGGTCAGAAAGTCAGGAATCCACGTGGTGGGACAGAGTGCACAGCAGTACATATGGTACAGCTGAGATAAGCAAGCCACAGCTGACAAAGCATCCTCTGAAGCGAGGCAGGATTACCAGGCACAGAAGGAGCACCAGAAACTTCCAGCAAAGCACAAAGACAGGGGTGAGTCAGTCTTGCATGCTGCCTAGTGTGAAGGGAGGGTGTGCATATGAAGGTCAAGTCCCCCACAGCTCCTGGTGGAGAACCTCACTGCCTAGCCCTGGTAAGACCAGTGGTGGGAGGCAGAAGAGCTTCCTTCAAGAGCGGAGTGCCAGGCTGGGGGACAAAGGAGAGCCGTGCAGTGTCAGGAAGGAAGAGCAGAAACATCCAAACAAAAGCAGCATCCTCTGTCTAAACATTTGCTTTTGTGGAGGGGTTGCAAAGCTATTTCCTGGATGCAAACGAAACAAGCTTTGAATCGATGTTGAAAGTGAACTGATGTTTACACTTCCTTACATGTCATATGTGGGTATGTAGCCGACACACGGGGCTGGGGCCTTTTATCACATCCATGACTGGGCTAGGTAGAGGAACAGATACTGGTTTTCTGTGAGGCTGAGAACTTCTTCTGTTTTTAGTTTTGAAGAGTGGGGTCACAGACCTGCATTTCATATCCTAGAAACCTCAGCAATTTCCTGATGCCTTAGTCAGGACATTAGATGTCTTAGCACTGCTGCTGTTTCTCATTCTATTCTTACAAATACAGAACTTCTGAGGCTTTTAGTTTCCCTTTGTTTCAGGACATCAGTGATGGTATTTTCCTTCCCTTTCAAACTCAGAAGAGGCTCAGCTCCACCCAGCACAGTGAAGTACAGAGTCAGGGATGTAATCTGATTTGGCTTGGCCTGTTGTTTTTTTTCTCTATTACTTAGTATCAATACTCTAGACCCTTTCTGTAACCAGCTTGCAAAAGAGAGATTATACAGACATGTCTGCATTCTCAAGCAGGGAAAACAGATGGGATTTCTGGTGGGATGGAATGGAGGTTTGACTGGGAAGTTCAGAGATTTGCTGTTACTGTGTTCCCTGGACATCACCTGTGAACTCTGTCACAGGCAGTTTGCAATCAGATGGATTTCTGGCTTGAACATTTAGCATTGACATCTTGGTGTCAGTACTCTTAGCTAGTTCCAGTGAACCTCTGTTCCTTGTCCACCACAGTGTATAGATTTCTATTCCTCAGTGTTCTGCTTAGCTGCAGTGGCATTGGTAGCACAGCACAGTGAACAAGCCCATAGAAGATGATCTGACTGGAACATGAAGGGTGAGGACAGAGCTGGGACAAGAGTAATATAAAATCACCACTAAGGTAGCAAGTGGAAACAAAGTAGAAAAAAGTAGAAGGGAAACAAGCTCTAACTAAGAAATTAAAGACTAGTGTATGTTGATACTGGGAGCTAATCTGAAATGCAGTTGCTCACTAGGAGAATAACATGAATGAAAACCTCAGCATCACAGTGAGCAAAGAAGTGTGTTATAAATTTCAAGTACTTTGTTCATATAATCAGTCGTATGACTCAGTATTGCAGAGCTGGGCACCAGGCAAGCAAGAGGCTCTCAAAGCTGTTAACAGCACTCCCAACAGGAAGACTTCTCTGGCTTTCTCCACCAGCCCATATAGCATTGTATTAACTGTTGTTCTGGAGCTGCGGAAGGAGAGGGAACAACTGAGCCACTGATAAGGTCTGTATAATCTTGTGTGAGACGGAAATTCAGGTGTCTACAGATGCCTGCAGATCTATAGACTGAGGAGAATAATTCTAAACCAGACTTGTTTGATGACAGTTTTCCACTCCTCAGTCCTACCATGCCCGTGCAGACCCCTGAGCAACCAGCTGCATCTTGGGGTCACAAAAGCTCTGAAAGAGGCCTCCCCTCTGCTGCTCAGAACACCAGATTTTCATTCTTGACTGACAGCATCGTTCTGGTCTTTGCATTCATACATACTCAGTCTTCTGCTGGAAGTGATTTTTCGTCCTAAAAATCCCAAATTGAGTGAAAAATACAGTGTTTCTACAGAGAGCCATCTCAACTGCTATGTTATGAATGACGTGGATGACTGTTTTGCTGCACGGATAGAAAGAAAATCTCAGAGAAAGGAACAACCTTCCATCTGTGATAAATTGCTCTCTTATGTATGTATGTATGTATTTATTTATTTTTCTCTGTCATTTGGAATAACCTTGATATCTTTCAGTGTGGTTTTGTCTTACTCTAAGTGAAAGTGAATGTTGTTTCTCAACAGCGTTTTCAAATCAAGAATTCTGCTTTGAGGAAAAGCATTTGACTAACTCTAAGGATTTCATGGGTTGGTGCTTTTTTTTTTTATAACTCATCCAGCCAAAAGCCAGGATGTGCTCATGTGCAGCCATAGTGGGGTGGCAAGAATGAAAGGCAAATCTTCATATTGTATTTATGGGGAGGGAAGGCAAATTTGAATATGAAATGAATTCCTCATTCTTATCTTACAGATAGATAGGATTTTGCCATTGTGAGATAGCTCTTGTAGCCTTGAGCACCACCTTGGCCCCACACACTCAGGCGGGCTTTGAGGAGGTGTAATGGCAGGACATAAGATGGAGAGGGGTGCATGTCTTTTATTTAAGGAATGAAATCTTTTAGTGTTTGGGAGAAGAAAAAGAATAGCACTGCTGTGGTATGAATAGCATGATCAGTTCCTCTTTTCTGCCAGACTGTTAAAGGATCATTTTTGGTAGGCTTTTAGGAGAAACCTGAGCCTTACAGTTCTCTTTCTCAAATCACGGAGTATGTTTGAAAACATTACGATGGAGCAAATGCGTCCGATCTCATACCTGGTATGGGAAAGGACCTCTGAAGCTCACTGCAGGTGCAGAGGGGGCTCAGATCACATCAGTGAGATGTGACCAGGCCATGAGCTTGGCAAGGATCAGTTGGGTTTGCCTGGGCAAATAAAACACCCTTTGTGGAACACCTTGGCACCCTAATGGTGAAAAGTGCTGTTCAAATCTTAGGCTTTATTTTTCCAGTTTGCACCAGTGGAGTGACCTGAGGAGTGGCTGACAGCTTTTTGAAAGCTCATTTCTGTGTGTCTAAGAACAGTGATGGTCTCTGTTTTCCCCTCGGCAGACGCAGCCCCAGCTGACCTCTCCAGGATTATGAATGGGAGCGGCAGTGCGGTGCAGCGCCTGACTCCTCGGCTGTGTGTCAGCCCTGCAGCTCTGATGTCAGTAACTCCTCACCTCCTCTGACCCCGCTTGGCAGCACACTCTCTTGCCCAAATAAGCAGCTCGTTTGCTTACATGCCAAGCAAACAGCCCTGAAAAGCCGATACTGCTTCTTTTGAAGTACTTTTCTGTTTATTCGCAAGATCAAAGAGGCTGTGTTTTTCAGGCAAGCCACTCTGAAATTCCTGTTGGAGCTGTTAACTCCTGTTTCTTCTCTGTGAAGAAGTTGCTTCCATTTTTTCCCTTCAGTGCCTGAGCAGCACTGCAAACTGTGTTAAAACTTCCCAGGGTAAGATGAGAGAATGTTTTCTGTAGGGCTTGTCTCCTAACCTTCTAGTAACGCTAACTGCACTCAGACAGGACATCATAGGGAAGAACTGCTTGTAGCCCCTTTCAATATCTGAAGGGGTGCTACAAGGAGGAAAGGACAGGCACTTTGCAGGGTCTGCTGTAATAAGGCAAGGGGACATAGTTTCAAACTAAAAGAGGGGAGATTTAGTTTGGATATAAGGAAGGAGTTTTTTACAGTAAAAGGGCAGGGAGACACTGGCGCACGTTGCCCAGGAAGCCCCATCCCTGGTCAGGCCGGACATGGCTCTGGGCAGCTGACGGAACTGTAGGTATGCCTGTTCATCACAGGGAAGTTGGATGGCGTTTAGGTTTTCTTTCCGCTCAAGATTCTATGGTTCTTCAGCAGAAGTTACTGAAACCTATTACTTACATATTTTATATGAAACCTATTACTTATATATATATTACCTATATATTTTATATGCATCCTTATATACACAAAGTGCTGGCAAAGTGCTGCTATGAGAAATTTAGGTGGCATCATTGTCAGCCTTTTAGAGTTGCTGTTCAAAATATCATTTGGTTAAGTAAATCAACATAGGAATGTGAAATACTTGAAAGATTGAAAAAAGAAAAATATGAGGAATATTTTTCTCTTTAGAAATGCCTTGCATCAACACTTACCATGAGAAAGGCTGAGTCTCCAGCTGTTATGTACAGTAATGACACCTGTAAGATCGCTAAGGTGATGGTATCTGTCTTCCCAACATGATGGGGAAGGACACGGCCAGGTATAATGATAGCCCTCCCTGTGTACCATTAATTGAAGAGTTGAAGAAGTTAAGAAAATATGTTACTAACTCTGATTTGGCACTGCTGAGAAAGCCTTTTTTTTTTTTTTTTTTTTTACAAAGCTGGGGAAAAATTGACTTGTTTTGACTCATTTTTAATGCTGACCTTGGAAATTGCTAAATAATAGCTTTCTTTTTATCAGTTAGAGTGTAATGAGTTATGACAGGAGTTATTACGAATTCCCAGTGACACTCTTATGTGTACGCTTGCAACTCAGAAGGCCAACAATATCCTGGACAGCATCGGGAGGGATAATGTGGTTGTTCCTCTCTGCTCTGCTCTTCTAAGGCTCCATCTGTAGTAATATCTCCAGGCCTGGGGGCCCCTGTACAGGAGGGATTTGGAGCACTTGGGGTGGGTGCAGATGAGGGCCACAGAGGTGTTCAGAGGAATGAAACATCTCGCCTGTGAAGAAAGGTTGAGGGACTTGGGCTTGTTCAGCTTGCAGATGACAAGGCTCAGGGGTGGCCCCATTGTGGCCTTCTGATACTTAAAGCATAAAATTGGGAAGAAGGCTTACTTTTTAAGTGGACTGATAGTAGGGGGAGTGGCTTTAAACTAAAAGAGGGGAGATTTAAGTTAGATTTTAGGCAGAAATTTTTCACTCAGTGGGTAGTGAGGCACTGGCACAGCTGCCTAGAGAAGCTGTGGTGCCCCATCCCTGGAGGTGCTCAAGGCGGAGCTGGATGGGACCCTGGGCAGCCCGAGCTGGTGGGCATCAGCTCTGCCCATGGCAGGGGGTTGCAATTGGATGATCTTTAAGGTCCCCTCTAACCTAAGCCATTCTCTGATTCTGTGATTTAAAAAGTAGCTTAACAGTTTAAAGTCTTCATATGAATTTAAAAAAAATCTATTTTAAGAAAAAGAAATGCATACTTGACTGTGGTATTTTGTTAAACCTCCTGTGCAAAATGTTAAAATACCTTAGTCATACTTACAGAAATTATCTTTCATTCTCATGCTTTATGAGATGCAATGTCTGGGGGAAAAAAGAATGAAATTACGAAAGACCACTGTGATCAGAGTTGCCACCATGTTGATTTCTCCAAAGTTTATCTTCTTCCTGCTACAATGACTCCAGCTGCATCGGGCCTAGGATCCCCCTTTACCATGGTGAAAAACAGTCATCCTGCTTTGTTTCAATTATTAAGTCGTACATGAATGAACAGGTAATTGTTCACATCTTAATTTCCATAATGGCAGACAGGACAGGTATCAGGCTTTTTGTCTTCCCAGAGAAACAAACACTTTGTGAACGCCTGGCCGTGCAAGAGTCTTCCTCACAGTTGGTGGCAGTGTGTTGTTGTCAGCTGTGAAGCTGGTCCTTTGTATATTGCTTGCAGTGGTGTATCTGCCCACTGGGGTTTTACTGATTGCACTCTCAGGAGGACCGTGGCTGTTGCTCCTTGTAGCACACCTTCAGCAGCTAAAGATGGAAATAGCCTACCTGTGGTCCGTTGCAGAAGTTAAAGGCTGCCTTATGATCTGAACCATAAAGCTACGGGTGTTCTCTACTTGCTTTCTTGAGGCTTGCTAATTGAATGCTGCCCACTGTCTGCAATCAGAGACATGGCTGAGCTTTTCTGGTTTGTTATCTTTGAGATAACGGTTATGGTCTTGCCTTCCTACACAACACACAGTTATCCTGCCAGGCAAAAAGCAGTTCCTGCAGAACAACACACTGATGTGGGTGGCTGAAATCATGTTTGTAATTAGCAGGAGTAATTTGAGGCTTTGGACAGTGCCCATTATTGTGGCTAGAGAGCAGGTGCACTTAGCCTCAGTTTATTCAAAATTAATTTAATCAGCATTTATCCACCTGAATCATCATGAAGACAACTTCTAACCATAATGGTGTAAGGAGTGGCAGGAAAGCCACAGATCCTGGCACGAGGGCAGCTGTGCCAACTGGAAAGCAGAAGCAGTCTGTGAATCTGGAAAAGTGCTGTCCTGAAGTAAAGTAATTCATGTGATAGGAAGGAGTTTACAGTTTTCCTTTTTCTTGTGAGTTTATTTTTAAAAATATTAGCAGTCACTAAACTTTCTGTAAGAGGTGAGACCTTGCATTTCCAAGTTTTAGTCTCATGGGAGGGAGTGATTCTTGCCACCCTGGAAGTCTCCATTAGACCAGTTGGTTCATGGTGGGTGCAGGCATATGAACTACGTGCCAGAAGAAAAAGCACCTTTATGTTTCAGCATCCTGAGAGGATGTGTTATTTCAGATTTCTGAATACAGAGAAATAACTATTATGAGAAGTTTGAAAAAGGCAAGAGTGTAAGAAACCACCTCATCTAGAGCTTCTCTGCTAGTCTCCCAGGCTCACTGTTTTAACAGGCTTCTATTATCTGCTCCCACATCTCCTGAAGTATACTATTAAAAACTTCACAGTACTCAGTACATAGTATATATAGCATATAACATATAGTTTATAGTAGCAACTGGCATCTGTAAATGATTGTGATATCAGCTGAAGGAAGCATAAATTAACTGAAAATTTAAATAACTTTAACCTAAATTTCCTCCTCCTGCATGGTGCTCTTTTAATCTGGGATTAAATTCTAATTGTGGCTAACTACTTGGAAAGCTCATCAATTTCAATGAAAGTGTTAGGAACCCAATGTTTCTGAGGTTTGAATGGGAAGCTCTGGGGTGATTGTAACTTCTGGGGGTCTTATGCCAAGCAAGCACAAAGTCAATAGAAGGAGTGAAAATAAGAATCCTCTTCTCTGACACGATGGCAGACAACAAGTGAAGGTATGATGTCTTGAGGTTTGCTTTCTTTTTAATTCCTGAACACAATTTCACCTGAACGCACTAAGATAGAATGCTGTGTTTCTTTCATAGTTTGAATGTTGCAGCTGAATGAGAGAAGAAAAACCATTTCAAAACGGAGACTTGCACCTTCCTCACCGCACTCAAAATAAACCTGTGCGTAGTTTTACACTACGCAAGAGGCATAAGTGAATGTTTGCTTTGTTCTGGTAATGGATGCTTGATGATGTGAGTGAATAAAACATCACTGAAACCGATGCAGCTCTATCATACTGCTGCCTGTAACCAGTTGCTCCATAAATACAGTTGTGACCGCTGCTGTTGCACCTTGGCCTATCTGGAACTGCCTTTTATCTGGCTTAGCTCTGACAGCAGATTTGCGTTGTTTTGTTGTTTTGTTTTGTTTGCTTTATTTTATTCTTATGATTAGGTAACTATTTCCTGATTTGTTCTACTTGTTTTTGCAGTTGTGATATAACCATACCTTTTGTATGGATAGGAGGTAGCAAGTGGCTGTTCTGTGTAGAGTGTAGAATTAAATGCTAAAGTTACAACACCAGCATAGGAGAACACAGGCCTGCTTTCTTAAAAGTAGACATTGCAAGCAGCATGCAGCTAGCACAGTCATTCCCATTTATCTGTTGATATGTTTTAAGCATTACTGGCCTCGTCCAATGTTTATAGGAGGTTTGGTTGACTGTTAGACAAAACTCTACATAAATCATTTCAGTATGTCTATTTTCTTGGAAGCAGTTAACAAACACATGATCTGATTTTGGAAGATCATCTCCTACTGATATGAAATGTGTTTTCTTACTATATCAACAAAGTCCATAGGCATAACTCATCATGACAAGATTATTCTTTTCAAGGCTATGTGCTGCCTTGTTGGATATGGATGATTTTTATTTTATTTTATAGGGATTATAAAGAGAAGTGCAAAGAGGAACAGGCTGCCCAGAGAAGCTCTGGATGCCCCATCCCTGGAGGCATTCAAGGCTGGTTTGAATGCAACCCTGGGCATCCTGAGCTGCTGGGCGGCAGCCCTGCCCACAGCAGAGGACTGGGGCTGGGTGAGCTTTGAGTTCCCTTCCAACCCACATCATTCTGTGATTAAAGACTAAATGTACTCTGAGCTGACTCACTTAAAGCACATACAACGTGTCAAGAAGACAACATCTCATTTTTCAACAGTGGGGGAAAAATCCAACTGTGCTTGGAATGCACAATATTGGCAGCTTCTTACTGGTGTGAAAAGAAGAATCGTGGTTCTTAAGGCTACTTTCCAGAGAGGCCACTTTTTTTTTTAAACTTCTGTGGGATATTTTTCCTCCAAATATCATTTGAACTAAAATTCCAAGGGAAATCAGTGAAGAAAAAATTAATGGCATTGCACTGATATATTGATGTGCACCACATTTGTTGGTGTGTCTGTAAACCTGTAGGTTGTGTGGTCACCTTTTTGTCAGACACGCACTCTTCATTCAAGATTTCTGTAAGCAGCAGTAATAAGGATGTGAGGAAATCTGCCTTCACCGGTCACAGGCTCACAGCCTGTACTAAGAGATAGGATTAGTGAATAAGAACAGGTTGGAAGGCTACAAAGCTCCTGTCCCTTGCAATTTCCTTCTTTAGGTTATTAGTCTCGTTGAAGAACTTCCCGGAATAGTCTGAGCAAAAACTGAAGAAAACGCTGGATTTATTTTATTTTTTCCTGGCGTTTGGGACATATCGGGGAAAAGGCAAGCTCTGGGTCATAAGCTTTGCTGAAAATGTCTCTCCAGTTGTCTCCACAGGCGCCCTGGAGGAACAACAACATCAGTTTTCTGAGCAGGGAAGCTGCTGTCACAGAACAAGGAGAGACCATTATAGGCTTCTACCTACTGGCTTTAGGTATGTACTCTGTCTTGGCTTTGCTAGTGAAATTACACACTTGGTAGAGTTTGGTATAAAGCTTGAAGTGATTCATTTGTTTTTCATCTGTAACAGACCAGAATGTTATGAAGTGCAGCATTTTTTCTTCAGCTATTAAAAGATCAAAGAGGTATGGCCTTATTTTGTTAACAGATTAATAACCAATGCAAAATTTTTAAGAAGAAAAAAAACAAGTTTGTAGACTTTTAACTACTGTTTGCTGAATTTAACAAGTAGGAAGATTTTTTAAAAGGGAAAGTACTCTCTCAGTGTATGTATGTAATACTTTGCTACCAAGACACAAGAAGACACTGAGTTAATGTCCTTTGATTTCCAGAATTTTGACTGGTGCCAGTCAGTTGGCAACCTACAAGTAGCTCCTGCAGAGGCAGAAAATACAGCTCTACAGGTTTTGAATTTTTAAAATATTTCTACTGTTTTTACTTTAAATGTTTGACGCCCATACTAATAAGTCCCTCAAACAGGACTTCTGGGAGGTCTAAGGACTGCAGATCATTGCCCCTTGTTAGCAGTTTCAGTATCATTTTGGTTCTCCTGCATGACAACATTGTATGGGCATAGTAAGGATTTGAAAAAGGAACCCAATATGAACTTGCTTCGATCCCAGCACAACTTTGCATTTTGTTTCAATGTTGACTACTTGGGACAGACTTGATGCAGGATATAAGCAAATATTAGGAAATATTAAAGAATGCAAGTTTGGTAGGTAATACGAAAAAAAATAACTTACTACATCTGTTGTTCTAAACTGCACTTTCAAAAGTGTTTCTCTTCTCTTCTTGAATGGAGAAACATTCTAAGGAGATTTTTTTTTTTTTTTTTTTTTTTTGCTTTTCTAAGCTTATCACACATTGCATGAAGCTTATTAACCCACAGCTAATCCTTGAAAAAGATCTCTGGATGTTACAATGTAAAATGTCAAGTATTTTAATATGTCTATATGAGACTTTATTTTTTTATTGGTAGGAAGCATGGGTGGAGGGAAGTTGTGTTTGGAATAAAATAGAGGTTCTTAAATACATATATTTATTTATTTATATTTTATTATATTTATTATATATATAATAAAATAAATATAAATATATTTATATATTTATATTTATAATAAATATATAAAATATATATTTGTTATATATATAATAAATATAA